>JAWQFJ010006245.1:2500-10000 GCA_034096865.1 Theodoxus fluviatilis | reverse complement strand
TGACACGAAATTTCTTTTGACGTATACTTTTATATTCATCATTGCGCTTTTTGGAACACAGTTAAAGACGCTATATAAATTGTTTGGTCTGTTTCTTTGTGGAGCGTGTAGACTGGCCGTGTCTGTCTTGCAGTTTGTACAAGGCCATTGGTCCCGCCATGTGTACCCTGGGGACGGGACTTCTGCTGGCGTCCTGTATATACTACTACTGCTACGGCATCGGAGATGGCCCACCGAGGGACCTTCCCATTCAGGTGGTGTGTATATGTGTGTGTGTGTGTGTGTGTGTGTGTGTGTGTGTGTGTATGTGTGTGTGTGTGTGTGTGTGTGTATGTGTGTGTGTGTGTGTGTATGTGTGTGTGTATGTGTGTGTGTGTGTGTGTGTGTGCGTGCGTGTGTGTGTGTATGTGTGTGTGTATGTGTGTGTGCGTACACGTGTGTGTGTGTGTATGTGTATGTGTGTTGTGTGTGTGTGTAAGTGTGTGTATGTGTGTACACGTGTGTGTGTACACGTGTGTGTGTATGTGTGTGTGTGCTTGTTGTATTTGTGTATGTTTTTGTACGTGTGTGTGTATGTGTGTACACGTGTGTGTGTATGTGTGTGTATGTGTGCTTGTTGTGTGTATATTCTTGTGTGTACACGTGTATATGGGTGTGTGCGTTTGTGTGTATGTGTGTACACGTGTGTGTGTATGTGTGTGTGTGCGTTTGTGTGTATGTGTGTACACGTGTGTGCGTATGTGTGTGTATATGTGTGTATATATGTGTGTGTGAGTGTGTGTGTATGTGTGTATGTATGTGTGTATGAGTGTGTGTATATATGCGTGTATATGTGTGTATGTGTGTGTGCGCGCGTGTGAATGCGCGCGTTTGGGTGTGGGTGCGTGTTTGAATAAGATACCGCATTAAGGCAATATATGTGTGGTCGTGTGTATGTGTATATTTGTAAGTGTGAGTGCGGTTTTGAGCAAGATACTATATTTAAATCAGTGTATGTGTAGTTGTGTGTTTCCAAGCATGTAGTTGATACAACGGGTTGAGAGTGAAAAGTCTACAAGTCCTTTGCAAGTTAAAAGACAGCATTAATTTTACCACACCATTTTTCTTCAAGAATGTTTAATATCGCCAATGTGGAAGCTAATATGAAGAAATGAAGGAATGGAGTTTAGCGGCCTATCTACTTTGGTCAAGTGGATCTCTAGAACTTACTTGAACTTATTGACAAGGCCTCGGCCCATTGCAGAAACTCACTAGAGCTGGTTGGAGTTAGGGAAGTCAGACTTGCATTTTCCTATTTACAAACCGCACAAGGAGGAGCGTTGGGTCTATTCAGATTTTCAACCCACAAGGGGTGGCAGGCGAGTAAGCAAGACCTTTGACTGAAGCAGTCAACCTTGCGGCAAACCACTTCAAAGCTCGAACATTTGGCTTTCCAGAGCTCCGTGAAGTCGATGGAATCTCGGTCGGGGAGCCACGGGTCCACCCACAGCCGTCACGACTCGCACCACCACCACCACGGGCACCACCATCACCACCACCACAACAGCCTCAGCTCGCCCGACGGCCCCGTGCGGCGTCCCAGCAAGGCTGGGAACTACCAGATCAGCGAAGAACGCGAGCTCAACATGCAGTGGGCAGACGAGGAGGTCGTGCCGCTAGCGCCACAAGAAAACAGCACCACCAACAGGTGAGATTCCCATGACGACGACGACGATGACGACCAAGTTTATGATGACGACGACGACGATCATGATGATGATGATGATTTTGATGATGATTATGGAAGTGGTGGTGATAATGGGGATTTCGGTGGTACTGGTGATGATTGTAATGGACATGGTGACGATTGCACTGTTGGTGTTGATGATGGCAGTGGTGTTGATGATGATGATGGCGATGGTGATAATGATGGTGATCGTGATGATGTCTTGGAAGAAATTATGAAAAAAGTTATTGTGGTAGTGTTGATGGTGATTTTGGTGACGTTGGTGACGATGGTAGTGGTAGTGATGTTGGTAGTATCGGTGATGAAGGTGGTGGTGATGGTGGTTGTGATGGTGGGGGTTGTGTTAGTGATGATGCTGATAATGATGACAAGGATGAGGACGGCGACGACGACGATGATGATGATATGTTTGTTTAGATGCCTTGATGTCATCGATGGACTGGAAGGTCGCTTTTCAGATAAATGCGAATAAAGACGCGCCAGTTGTAGCATGGAAGAGAATCGCAGGTGTCTTTAACGGCAGGACAGACTTCGGTACAAGCCTTGCATGCGCTAAGCAAACCCTTGGCTGGTTTCACCGATTCTACATGGACAGCTCGAAAACGCATCAGCATGGAAGTGGATGCGACTGCGTGGTGTAGAGTGATCTATGGCCAGACTCTCACAGCCAATGTCATTACATCCGCGTCTTCTGAAAATATCAAGCTTCTACGTAAAAAGTCATTGGTATAATTTTAGAAGAGGAGAAGGATAGTTACGTGGTTCTGATGCTATTCTGTTTTTTAACAGGAGGAGGAGGGGAAGGGCATGGGGTTTAGAGGAACTTCGACCGTTATTAGATGCGTTACTTCGAGTATCTGTGTAGTTTTTCTTCTTTTGTAATGAATAGGATAATGTGTCACTTCTTATAAACTCATACCATGGGGCTCAATGCAATGAAGTGGAAAAACAAACCTATGCCACCTGTGATGCAGTTCGTAAATCTGTATAACAGGAAATGATTGACATACGATGAAGACGTAGTTATCGTCAGTGTTTACAATGTAATATGCTGTCAGGTCAGGATTTCGAGTATCGTCTTCGGTGTAGCCTCTTTCAGGAAGAAGAAGGTAGCCATTCTGTCTTACAGGCGCGGACGGTATGTCCTGGTAGAATGGATCCTATTGAGTGCGAGCGGGCATTAAGTAAGTAGAGTTTAAATGATGAAATTATCCTATTCATTACAAAAGAAGAAAAACTACACAGATACTCGAAGTAACGCATCTAATAACGGTCGAAGTTCCTCTAAACCCCATGCCCTTCCCCTCCTCCTCCTGTTAAAAAACAGAATAGCATCAGAACCACGTAACTATCCTTCTCCTCTTCTAAAATTATACCAATGACTTTTTACGTAGAAGCTTGATATTTTCAGAAGACGCGGATGTAATGACATTGGCTGTGAGAGTCTGGCCATAGATCACTCTACACCACGCAGTCGCATCCACTTCCATGCTGATGCGTTTTCGAGCTGTCCATGTAGAATCGGTGAAACCAGCCAAGGGTTTGCTTAGCGCATGCAAGGCTTGTACCGAAGTCTGTCCTGCCGTTAAAGACACCTGCGATTCTCTTCCATGCTACAACTGGCGCGTCTTTATTCGCATTTATCTGAAAAGCGACCTTCCAGTCCATCGATGACATCAAGGCATCTAAACAAACATATCATCATCATCGTCGTCGTCGCCGTCCTCATCCTTGTCATCATTATCAGCATCATCACTAACACAACCCCCACCATCACAACCACCATCACCACCACCTTCATCACCGATACTACCAACATCACTACCACTACCATCGTCACCAACGTCACCAAAATCACCATCAACACTACCACAATAACTTTTTTCATAATTTCTTCCAAGACATCATCACGATCACCATCATTATCACCATCGCCATCATCATCATCAACACCACTGCCATCATCAACACCAACAGTGCAATCGTCACCATGTCCATTACAATCATCACCAGTACCACCGAAATCCCCATTATCACCACCACTTCCATAATCATCATCAAAATCATCATCATCATCATGATCGTCGTCGTCGTCATCATAAACTTGGTCGTCATCGTCGTCGTCGTCATGGGAATCTCACCTGTTGGTGGTGCTGTTTTCTTGTGGCGCTAGCGGCACGACCTCCTCGTCTGCCCACTGCATGTTGAGCTCGCGTTCTTCGCTGATCTGGTAGTTCCCAGCCTTGCTGGGACGCCGCACGGGGCCGTCGGGCGAGCTGAGGCTGTTGTGGTGGTGGTGATGGTGGTGCCCGTGGTGGTGGTGGTGCGAGTCGTGACGGCTGTGGGTGGACCCGTGGCTCCCCGACCGAGATTCCATCGACTTCACGGAGCTCTGGAAAGCCAAATGTTCGAGCTTTGAAGTGGTTTGCCGCAAGGTTGACTGCTTCAGTCAAAGGTCTTGCTTACTCGCCTGCCACCCCTTGTGGGTTGAAAATCTGAATAGACCCAACGCTCCTCCTTGTGCGGTTTGTAAATAGGAAAATGCAAGTCTGACTTCCCTAACTCCAACCAGCTCTAGTGAGTTTCTGCAATGGGCCGAGGCCTTGTCAATAAGTTCAAGTAAGTTCTAGAGATCCACTTGACCAAAGTAGATAGGCCGCTAAACTCCATTCCTTCATTTCTTCATATTAGCTTCCACATTGGCGATATTAAACATTCTTGAAGAAAAATGGTGTGGTAAAATTAATGCTGTCTTTTAACTTGCAAAGGACTTGTAGACTTTTCACTCTCAACCCGTTGTATCAACTACATGCTTGGAAACACACAACTACACATACACTGATTTAAATATAGTATCTTGCTCAAAACCGCACTCACACTTACAAATATACACATACACACGACCACACATATATTGCCTTAATGCGGTATCTTATTCAAACACGCACCCACACCCAAACGCGCGCATTCACACGCGCGCACACACACATACACACATATACACGCATATATACACACACTCATACACACATACATACACACATACACACACACTCACACACACATATATACACACATATACACACACATACGCACACACGTGTACACACATACACACAAACGCACACACACACATACACACACACGTGTACACACATACACACAAACGCACACACCCATATACACGTGTACACACAAGAATATACACACAACAAGCACACATACACACACATACACACACACGTGTACACACATACACACACACGTACACACACATACACAAATACAACAAGCACACACACACATACACACACACATGTACACACATACACACACACTTACACACACACACAACACACATACACATACACACACACACACGTGTACGCACACACACATACACACACACATACACACACACACGCACGCACACACACACACACACACACACATACACACACACATATACACACACACACACACATACACACACACACACACACACACACATACACACACACACACACACACACACACACACACACACATATACACACCACCTGAATGGGAAGGTCCCTCGGTGGGCCATCTCCGATGCCGTAGCAGTAGTAGTATATACAGGACGCCAGCAGAAGTCCCGTCCCCAGGGTACACATGGCGGGACCAATGGCCTTGTACAAACTGCAAGACAGACACGGCCAGTCTACACGCTCCACAAAGAAACAGACCAAACAATTTATATAGCGTCTTTAACTGTGTTCCAAAAAGCGCAATGATGAATATAAAAGTATACGTCAAAAGAAATTTCGTGTCAACACTGCACAATTTTTTAAAACAATAATAAATGTATATCTTCATCTTTAAAATTAATATTAAAACTGATTTTGTTTTCTTGTTTTGAGTCATCTGCCACCTGATCTGTACGTCACTAAAATATGCACCATGTTTATTCTTGACACATGCATCACATCATAGTCTTTTATGAACCTTTTAAGAGCAATAATTATGACAACGACTGTATCTTAAACAGTTAGCTGTGAATTGATTAAATGGTCTATTTTAACATGCATGATGATGATGTCACAATATGCAAGCTGCGGCGAATGTAACCACAGTTATTTATAGACTATTACATTGAGGCATTTATCAGTATGACAACCCAATCCTCTAAAAGCAACTGCTTCCATCAAACAATCGCACAAAACCTTTTATAGATAAACGTAGAACTTAATATCATCGCGTATCGAGTTGTCATTATTATTTTACTAGTGGGTTATGAATGTGACAAATTAAAAAAACCACACACAAATTCACGGAGACTGCGTCATTCCTTTAATGCCAGCCGCAGCACGGTTTCCTGTCCATTACGTTCCTGGTCATCATGTTCACAAAGCATTTTCATTTTTGTCAGCCGAGCATTCCTGTTTGTTAATGAATTACGCGATATCAATATTGGCTTGATGTTTGTGAAATATTTTAATTTTCTTCTCTGAATTATATCCAGTATATGTTAATATCGACTACTGGGTATTTCTCCCGGCTGTTACTCTTGAATGTAAAACTGTTATCCTTCAATATCTTAAGTTTTATTCCAAAAATTAATACATCGTAATAAATATGGAGATTGTCATACGAGTAATAAATATAAAGATGCGAGTCCAGTACTGATTTTCTAAAGGTCTCGAGAGGAGAACCCATTAGTACAAATCTTTACAACACAATACTGATAAGGAAAACAATTACAAACATTATGCGTAACATTCTACTACATGTTCATCAACATAACTTTGACCTGTTGAACACATCTTCAGGGCACTTGTTAACAGCACATAGACTGACAGTTCTCTTGAGTAAATAAACTTCTCATTAGAAAACATTTGAACATTGACCAATTTTCTAGACTTTGCCAGGTAAAGAAAAGGCAAAACACAAAACAACGCTTCTTTAAATGAACTAAATTGATAATATCAAATCATGTCTGATAACACAGTTTCGCAAGATTCAAAATCCATATACAGGAATTTCTCACAACCCCTATGATTTAAAACTGTTTTCCGACTCAAAGACCCATGGACATTGTGACCCACAGCGTCACCAACAATGAGAGAGAGAGAGAGAGAGAGAGAGAGAGACAGACAGACAGACAGACAGACAGACAGACAGACAGACAGACAGACAGACAGACAGACAGGCAGGCAGGCAGACAGGCAGGCAGGCAAGCAGGCAGGCAGGCAGGCAGGCAGGCAGAGAGAGGCAGAGGCAGAGACAGAGACAGAGACAGAGACAGAGACAGAGACAGAGACAGAGACAGAGACAGAGACACAGACACAGACACAGACACAGACACAGACACAGACACAGACACACACAGACAGACACACAGACAGACAGACAGACAAACAGACAGACAGACAGACAGACAGACAGACAGACCAGACAGACAGACAGACAGACAAACAGACAGACAGAAAGAGACAGGCAGAGAAAGCTTTGGCTCCTTAAAGCATCTTTGTTGGAAGTTTTTGTATCACGACACACATATTAAAAAAGGAGATAGAATATACGAACATCTTGCCACATGGACCATGTTAAAGGCCTGCGTTTTGCGTTCTTTCCTTTGTCACACCTTGGTCACGCGTCTCGTACGCACGCGCACTCATAAACACACACACACACACACACACACACACATACACAAACACATACTCTCTCTCTCTCTCTCTCTCTCTCTCTCTCTCTCTCTCTCTCACTTCCGGCCTGCTCACCTCAGTGGC
>JAWQFJ010006243.1:47500-50698 GCA_034096865.1 Theodoxus fluviatilis | reverse complement strand
TTGGTGTTTGTCGTGTGTGTTTTTCTTATTTATAGTTATATTAATGTAGCTACATTTTCCATGTGATGCAAATCGGTGTGGTCCATGCCACTTCATGGCAGCAGAGTGTACTTTGGTGTGGAGTACGGTGTGCGCAGCAATGCTATGAAGCAGAAAGTGCACTCAGTTTTCAACTGGATGCTTTCCCATGGAAGGTCCAGTGCCGTGTGCAGCGCAAATTCAGAGGAATGTGCGACGTCGTAAATCGTGACACATGTTCCAGTGCTTGCAGCAGCATAATCTGTATCGGTGCTACACACTGCGCGCAAGGCGCCCGCACCAGCTATTCTGGCGCTGGGAGGAAATGTCCATACAAATGCACTGCACGAGCATCGGGGAATGTATCTGTATGAGACACCGCATTTGGTGGTGTGTGCAGTGGCACCCTGCACTAGAGGGAAGACTGGCTACCACAACTACTAGCTCGGCACCGATAGACAAATTGATAGGCATTGAAATGTGCTGCGCACGTGCAGCACCATATAAAACTGCATTCGCCCCAGTGCATGCAACGGCCATTCTGGTACGCCAGAGATAAAATGATCCACATGTAACGATAGCTTTCTTGTGCCAGAATATTCAGTGGCACTATGCAATGGATAGCGCAGCACGTGACCCACACCAGCCGTTGATCGCCACTAGGGAGCGATGTGCATGGAAATGTGCAGTGCGTGTGCACTGGGCCGTGAGGCAGGACGTGCCGGGACTGCAGTCATGCAATCTGCGCATTTGTCGCCGGGGGATGCCATGCGACACCCGGGGTGCCGTGCATCAATTATTCACTGCTTCCAGCACAGCAGTCACGTCACGCGTTCAAACACAGCTGTCACCCTTCCCTGTCGGAGACCGAGGCTCACTGTCAGTCCTCCAGACACCGCGGACTTGATGTTGGTGATGCTCAGGGCGAGTTGAGTGCTCCACCCGCAGTTGCTTGCAGCCTGTGGGCATAGCGTTCGAAGCTGTGCGAGTACTCCTGTTGCATCTTTCAGTAGGGCACTTCTTTCCACCCAGAAGTAAAATCGAGTACCTGCAGGGCAGATATAGAAATGATGAAAAGCACCTTTGGTGTGTTCGCCTGCGGACTGGTTGCACATTCCTTCGTGAGCTGAGACGGTGTTACAAGGATAGGTAGTATGGCTCGATGATCAAAGGTCGTTTGAGCAACATTCAAAGACTGAAAAGACACAGTATAGATGCAAGTATTAGGTACATCTCCGACATGTTCTATTTTCGCTGTGCTTGTAGGTACAGGGGAACGAAACCAGAGATTCGAGTTATAGGATTAACGACAGACAGCGGTGGCAGACAGAACATGGAAGACATTCAACATTGCATTAACGCGCTAAACATTCGCTGGATGACGGTGCTCAGGAAAAAAATCATTTGTGTTGAATGGTTGAAATTTGTAGCATCCTATCTTACCTTTCCACCAAAAGTCTGTGGTGTTTTCGAATACATGCACCGAGTACAGAGCGCTCAGGCACGAACACACACACACACACACACACACACGCACGCACACACACACACAGACTCACACACAAACACATACACAAATACACATACACAAACACACTCTGACATACACACGCGCGCGCGCACACACACACACACACACACACACACACACACACACACACAGACTCACACACAAACACATACACAAATACACATACACAAACACACTCTGGCATACACACGCGCTCGCGCACGCACACACACACACATACACACACACACACACACACACACACACACATACGTAAAACACCAAGTAACATCACCGTGCCACCAGGCATCCTAACCACAGCTATTCGTCATCACTGAATTTACACACGACGCCATAAAGTTTTTTTTAATCGTCTTCCAATGAGATGTGCCGGAGGCGATAATGGCGGGAAAGTCAGCGTGACGTCAGTTTTTTTGCCAGGCAGACCAGCAGGGATGTCAACAAGCAAAGCGCGCTGGTGGTGATGATTGTGTGTAGAGAGAGGTGTCCTTTGTGAATTATGCAGGAAGTCTCGAGAGAACACCCTGTTAGAACTGAGATCCCATCAACTAATTCATTTTTTACGCGCCCCGAGTGTATCATTTTCCTGTCGAGTACTTTTTTTCCCCCTTCAGAGGTTACCGGCCCAAGTTCAAGGTCGTCAAAAATAGAATACACAGCGACTGAGGGGTCAGAGAGATGAAACTGTATGAGCTAGACCAATGTAGTATGTCATTTCCTTGCGTCGACAATTTAACACCTTGAAGCTATCACCAGTGTGGAATGATGTTTACAAAGTTTCTCTTGAGCCTGACTTCATTGACATGGTCTCTCTCTCTCTCTCTCTCTCTCTCTCTCTCTCTCTCTCTCTCTCTCTCTCTCTCTTGCTCTGAATGTATAGATCCTTCAAAACTACGTTAGAATGTGAGAACTACATAGATTTCATGGATATAAAAAAATTCTGAGATTTACTGATCCGATTTAGATGTGGAGTAAATGAATTGCGAGGAAATAATCAGTTCGCGCACAGATATAGTGAAGACCAGCAATGCCCCTTCTGTGGTGTAATAGAAAATGAGAAACATTTTTCGTTCGACTGTCCCTTGTACAATGATTTACGTAACAGATACATTAAGGAATATCTCAAATGTCCTGAGGCCACTGATGTTACCTTTTTAATAAATGGATGTGGTTTTATGAAAACACCCAGGGTGGCAATGTACCTTTATTAAGCCTTCCAACTACGAGATCAGTGTCTGACTTGTCCAGAACAAATCACCTAAGGCAATGCTGTCTGATTGTACATGAAAATAATGTGTCATATGATTGCTACACTTGCACAACTTAGACAGTAACGTATGCGATTATGTACTTCCAGTTCTTTATGCCATACTTTCTCAATGTTGATACAGAATGCGGAGCTCCTGACATGGAAGCAAGTCATGTATGTACTTGTGATGGGCCGGTGGCCTGAACAATAAAGTCAGTCAGTCAGTCTCTCTCTCTCGCTCTCTCTCTCTCTCTCTCTCTCTCTCTCTATCTCTCGGGACTTTACCTATTTGCAAGGCTAGATTTGAACGTCAATGACCATGCAAAATCTCTTATGTCCGGTAGACGGGAGAAGACCATTAGATTGACTAGTACGTGTCTGTATAGAGCATTTAAGTCTA
>JAWQFJ010006243.1:35000-40000 GCA_034096865.1 Theodoxus fluviatilis | reverse complement strand
TCACCATCTTTTACTTTTTATTCTTCCTGATTTTTTCACTCCTGCCTCTCCTGCACTTGTTTTCTCTGTTTCTCATGATCATCAATGACCTTTACTTCTCCTCGCCCCTACTCCTCTCACTCCATATCCTCTTCTTGCTTTTGCTTTCCTTCTTCTTGCTCGTCTCATCCTGCCCTGCTCCTTTTGTTGCTCCTGGTTTTCTGCTCTTTAATTTGCTCCAGCTCAACTATCTCTCTCTCTCTCTCTCTCTCTCTCTCTCTCTCTCTCTCTCTCTCTCTCTCTCTCTCTCTCTCTCTCTCTCCTTTTATTTTCAAATCCTACACTTGGAAAGAAACATCCGCCTCTCTGAAATCACTTACGGTGGCAGCTTTGAAAACCTCAGACGTCGATAATTCAATCTCGATTTTATACAGTGTCCCCGCGTCCGACATTGGCAATCATGGTTTCCTTCAAATCCCTCTTCACCTTTTTTCCCCCTTTCCTTTTAGGACTGTTTAAATTCATTCATCCAGCCGAGCAGAAATTTTGACAAGAGGAAACCAAATTTTATTACTGGAATATATCTGTGGAGGAGTTCTTTGCGGCAAGACTTGGCGTGACTTGAAAGGGCGGGAGCGTGGATGGGCGTGATTCTCACCACCACTTTCCCCACGAAACGCACACAGACGCCGCGGACGCGAAGCCGTAAAAAGCCCTCCCAAAACTTCCACCAGCTCCGGTGCTCCAAACAGATGTAGGGGCCAAGGCGACGTTCAAAAAGATGGGACTTGCAGTATCAGCGCGAAGCAGCCGTGGCTTGTTTGCAGTGAAAGCAAAAGGAGATGAGAACCATCGTCCGTCGATATGACTTCGTGAAGAAGATAATCGACGCCCGCGGTATGAACATCAGCACGCCTTTTCCATCCTTCATATCAGTCTGGATGAATTTTACTCTTTCTCTCTTGCCGGAGGAGGGTGAGGACGGAACATTGGAACACGGGTGAGGAAAGAAGATCGAAAAAGGGGGGGGGGGGGGGGGGCAGGGGGAGAGGCAGGGAAGGAGGGGTAGAATGGCAACCCCCCACCATTCACTTACGCAAATGAATTATCGACGATGCCGTGGTCGACTTTAAATGGATTCAAAGGCGCTTGACTTTTTCGGCGGTCAGAGTTTGCTCAGCGCTGGGCAGAAATCACGGAGGCGGCAGCCAGAAACCCCGACTTTAATTGGCTGCCAGGGGAAACTACCGAGCAAGAGTCACGGAACTCTCCACCCCTGGGTGAGCAAGGAAGCGCCTGCGGAGACCTTGCTGCTGGCATGGCCGCCAGAGGGCTCAGCGTCCCTTCATTAGCCACCTCTTCTGGAAAATGTACAGCCCGCCCCGGCCAGTCCACTTCTTGTCGTACAAATGTAATCTGTTTCATCGATCTCGTGTCTTTCTGTCTAATCAGCGCTCCAGGCCAAAAAAATACGGTCACCGGCAGATACCGGAAGTGAGGGGAATCCACCACGCATGCGCAGTCGGTGGGAGGTGAGGATTTCAGACGCCATTTTCTTTCTATCCTCTCTTTAAAAAACCAGCTGATTGATGTGGATATTAACACTCTTGCGTAAGACTCAACACTGGATAAACCCATCGTTACTTTGAAGCAAAGAATGTGCGACTTTCCCTCATGATTTTCAAACGTGAATCTGTTTTCCTTCAGCCGATGGGACGAGGTTTTAAAACGGAATAATTCGTGCACGTGATCAGAGGGTAGCTCAGGTGACTTCGAACATTGCCCTTTTTCCCAAAACATTACGCCTCTTCCCCTTCATCGTTTGATCCCAGAGATTTTTAACGAGCTTCCATCTCTTTTGATGGAGAAGAGAGGTCCTTCTCTGCCCCTTGAAAGATAATTATCTCCCAGTTACAAGCAGAACTGGCTGTTCCTCTGCCTTTGGGAAGACTTCTTCGTTTGATACCCCCCAGCGCCACGACTTCTGCATCTGCCTCTGACCTCATCATCTCGCGTGTCCGGTGTTCTTAACTCCCTCATCCCCCACCCCTACCCCCTCAATCTCTCTCTCTTTCATTCCTGTCTCTGATTTTCTCTTTTCCTGATCTAGTCTCCCCGTTCTTGATCGCAGTCCTCTTCTGTCACAGCCATCAAACCCCCTTAACCGCCTCCCCCCCCCCCCCCCCCCCTCTATCCACCCGTAAAAGAACTCGACCCTGACGACCTTTATTCCCAATATTCTTGTCTTGTTCTCTTCAGATTTATTTTTTGTTTTGTTTCATTTCCATCTATTCATAGCTACCTATCCCCAAAATGTATTCCTCTTTCATCCTACCTCATGTCGTCTTCTCTTTCTCCCACCTCTCTCTCTCTCTCTCTCTCTCTCTCTCTCTCTCTCTCTCTCTCTCTCTCTCTCTCTCTCTCTCCCCCTCCCTCCCTTCTTCCAATTCTCCCTCCCTCTCTCCAACCCTCCCTCCCACTCTCCCTCTCTCTCCCCCCCCCTTCTCTCTCTCTCTCTCTCTCTCTCTCTCTCTCTCCCTCTCTCTCTCCCTCCCTCTCTCTCTCTCTCCCTCTCTCTCTCTCTCTCTCTCTCTCACTCTCTCTCTCTCTCACTCTCTCTCTCTCTCCTCTTCTCTCTCTCTTCTCTTCTCTACTCTTCTCTTCTCTCTCTCTCTCTCTCTCTCTCTCTCTCTCTCCTCCCTTTCTTCTCTATTTTCTCTTTTTCTTATTATATTGTTCACCCCACACTTTCTCCTTTCTTTCCCCCCACAATACATATCCTCCTCTCCACTTGCGCCAGTTTTGAAATCACAGAGACAACTGCGCGGGGATGTTGAGATTATCAGAAAGGTGTGAATATGGATGAAACATGCCAAGGAGGTGTGAATATGGATGAAACATGCCAAGGAGGTGTGAATATGGATGAAACATGCCAAGGAGGTGTGGGGACTATAGCGAGAAGATCACTCGCCCGCTGTCGCTTGCGGTGAATGGTAGTGTCCCTTCCTGAGAGGTGTCGTATTCTGAAATACCACACTGGGCCTACTTGCTTATTCATGAGATGACGTTTAACCCGCCAAATCTTACTTTCTTACCTATGATTAGTCCATTTCAGACTGCTGCGCTTTACTAGAGAGAGTGGGGAGAAAATGGTAATAGAGAAGTTCTCGTAATCTTTTTTAATACTCCGGCAAACTCACACAATTCTTTCACCAGTACTTCATTATGCATGCAGGGAACCCTCGAACTGAAGCAGGATGCTAACTGGAAGACCCACGTTTCCATATTAGTGCATGCATACATTTTGCCCCACATAACTACGGGATTTTGTCCCTACTATCTCAATCCAACGTGCGCGTCGATCGAGTCTGTAATCACCTTTTTTTAACTCACGTTCACTGCACAGCGTCTCCTCTGAGAACTGTCATGTAATCCGGCGAAAAATATTACACACTCTTTCGTTATGAATCCAGCACAACAAGAAATTCATGTTGATCAAGTGGAGTTTTTTTTTATATTGTCCATTCACAGACCATTTATTTGCCTGCTAAAGCATGGTAAGATCGGTCGAATAATCATAGTTTAAATAACAAGATTAGGCGGGGGGAAGTCATCACCTGGGGGTGGGGGGGTGGGGGGGTGGGGGGTTGTCCAATTGTGAAGAGGCTGACATCTTATGAATAAGCAAGGAGGTCAAGTGCGGTCTTTTAGGATAGACATCTTTCCGTAAACGAGATAAGCGGTTTTCGAAGTTGCACGGATCTGAGCAGTGCATGCTCGGGTGAGGCGCATCATTTGCGTTGCCTCTCCTCACCCAGGAGTCAAACCCGCGAGAGCAGTGATGCCACACACTGTGGGGCGACCGTGCACCAGCCCTCGTATGCGGCTGTGAGTAGCATGGGGTTGGAATCCTCTCAAGGGTGCTGGTGTCTGAGTGTGTGTATGTGTGTGTGTGTGTGTGTGTGTGTGTGTGTGTGTGTGTGTATGAGTGTGTGTGTATGTGTGTGTGTGTATGTGTGTGTGTGTGTGTGTGTGTGTGTGTGTGTGAAATGTCTGTCACTGTGTTTGTTGTCAGGTGCCAGTGAAGGATTGACCAAGGGGCCCAATGATCAGGGGGTAAAGTGTAAAACGGTTTGAGACCCAGACATGGATGATGAGTTGCTATATAAAACCACATCTTTTACCTTTACCTTTTTACCATTACTTTCAGAGAGTGGAGATGGTGCTGGCGCCTGACGACGTGCGTCTTATCTCTCTGTCACTAAATTTGTAGTCTGGGATTGATCAAGTAGCCCAATGGTCAGTGTTTACGGTGGTTAGAGACCCATATGTGGGTGATAAGTGGCTATATAAAAGGAATGCCCTTTTTTCCCCTTTACCTTTACCATTCTGGACTCAGTGAGCTGAAGACTAGCAGCGGTGCAGTAAAACTGCATAATGGGAGGGACACGCAAAATTGTGCTTTCTCCCTTCCCCTTCTATTGATGCCATCTTCCTCTTCTTCTTTTTCCTAGTGTGACTCCTTCTCATCTTTCACAAGTTTTATTTGCTTGCGTGTGGGGGTGATTTCCGATTTCCACTCGTCTCCCACCACCCCCCAAGTCGCTTCCGTTTTTCACCTACCCGCTGACCTCCCTTTCTACTTCCATCACCCCTATCCACTACCACCATTCACCCATTCTTTTTCTCCTCGCTGGTGTCTTCGTCTCCATCAGACCTTTCTTTCTCATTTCACATTCTCTTCCTTTACTCCATTCACCTCTTTTTCCACGTCGTCTTCTCTCTCCTACACTCTCCCTCCATCCACCACCCCCTTCCTTGTATTAGCCAGCCTTTCCTTCCCAACCACCACCAGCCTTATTTGCCTCCCCCCCACCCCTCCTCCTCCTCCTCCACACACCCACACCCCTCCCCCAACCTCTTCCTGGACTCTTCGCTTGTATCAAAGTTCTCCCTTCGTATTATATCTTCTTTCTTTTGCTCCTCTTACCCCTTCGTCTTCTTTGTAATCGCTCTATCCT
>JAWQFJ010006243.1:7500-30000 GCA_034096865.1 Theodoxus fluviatilis | reverse complement strand
CCCTTGAGGCAAAATATTCAAATGTGGTAAGAGAGAGAGAGAGAGAGAGAGAGAGAGAGAGAGAGAGGGGGGGGGAGAGAGAGGAGAGAGAGGAAGAGAGAGAGAGAGAGAGAGAGAGAGAGAGAGAGAGAAAGAGAGAGAGAGAGAGTCAGTATAATTATCGCAAGAACTATACATGTACAATTTCTTAAACATACTAAAATGGGTAGATAGTGTACCAGAGAAGCAAAATTTAAATATGGAACTTGAAGTAACTATAATGACATAAACATTAAAAATATATTTCTAAACATTCAAATGTTAAAAACAAATAACATACATGCAGGCCAAAGCCTCTTGGTGTACACTCCCTCCCCTACTCCCCCACCCTCAATCAGTCGGAACCCGTTCAACCGTTCAGCCAGGGGCGGGTTTCAAAATGCGAAGATCTCGGTAGATCTACGTAGATCTCGCCGAATGGGCAGTTTCATTCTTTGCTTGCTAGCGAGACAATCGAAGACGAGCGTAGATTGAGCGAGGCAGCTTGAGAGGTGCCTAGCTTTTAAGATTCGAGACAAAAGTTCGGCGTGGATGCGTTGACCTGCATTCGATGTGTAAACTGTAGGAGGTTTCACGATCTGTTAATGCATTCAACATACACCTTTGATAAATTAATGCTGTGCATGGCTTATATTTTCTTTGGATGGGTTGCTAGTATCTCGAAATAGAGCGTTTTCTGAATGAACCGGCAACACGTCGGCCATTGAAATGTGGCTAGTTCACCTCTTGTCGTGACGTCTACGCATGCGCATTACTTCGTCACGTTGGGTAGTTTCTTTTTTAGCTAGCTCTTACTGCGAAGCAAGATCTTGCGACCAAGATCGACTATCTATTTTGAAACCCGCCCCAGGGGTGGCCTGAAGTAAGCATATGTGAAGAATGGACAATGTAGGATACACACTTAGCCATTCCACTGTCTAGACGTCAGATGAAAGCGTGGAAAACGATGTCATAGGATGATGCCTGAGAATAGTGCGAATTTTGTCTTTGAACATAGGCAAAGATTTGATACATTTTATGTCATCAGGCAGTGTATTCCACAGAGCAGCCCCAGAGTAAGATAGGCTCGATTTGAACAAATCGATGCGAGGCTGAGGCAGGAGAAATTTGTCATGTCCTCTGAATGATGACTGCTCAAATAGTTTGGTTAGATATTCTGGTGTTCTGCCATCTTTTACCTTTTTCACAAGCACACACTTATTGAGCTGCAGATGCTTATGGAGAGGCAAAATGTCAAGCATTTCCATTTTCTTTTCAGTGCTGAGAGATTTATTTGGGACCATAAGCTTAGAAGCTCTTCTGTATAGTGAATTAACTCTCTTCAAATTAGCTTCACTACAGTTATCCCACAATGTTGATGCGTAATTGATGTGTGATATGATGTGGGCACTGAAAAAGATTTTGCAGGTTTCCGTGTCTACAAAGTGCCTCAGCTTTGACAGTAGAAAGAGATTGCTTGAAATATTTTTGCACATCAGATTTATGTGTGAATTCCAGTCTAACTGTTCGTCAATCATCACCCCAAGCACTTTGTGTTCTTTCACCTTTTCTATCGGCCCAGCATCAAGTGAGAGTGGGAGTGACAAAGGATGTAGTTGATGTTTTTGCCTTGTGGTTATCACCATATACTTGGTTTTGGACGGGTTGAGGACCATATGATTTGAAAGACACCAGCAACATATTTCATCAAGACTCTTTTGGAGTTTATCTGCCACAGTTTCGGTTGAGCTGTCCGCAGTAGACAGCGTTGTATCATCTGCAAACAAGTTACATGAGACCTTTCTATCTGTGACATGCAAGGGTAGGTCATTTATGAATAAGCAGAATAAGAGGGGGCCTAGTACTGATCCCTGTGGGACACCCGCTTTTAGAATACCATAGTTGGAAACGTGCCCTTCGAATGGGTCACATTGTTGTCGATTATACAGGAATGACTGAAAAAACTTCATAGTCGTGTGACCATGAAAGTAAAGAGCCAGTTTATCCAATAGTATGCCGTGATGTACCATGTGAAAGGCTTTTCTGAAATCTAGGAAGGTGTTAATGGCGTGCAGCCAGGTGTCTATCAGGTGGGATAATGCAGTATGGCAGGAATGTTTTGGTCGGAAGCCCGATTGATGGAGTATAGAAGACTGTGCCGATCAAGAAATGCAAACAGATGTTTGTGAACGTGCTTTTCAATTGGTTTTGATAAAATTGATAGAACTGATATGGGTCTGAAGTCATCTAGACTTGTGAGAGTTTTCACTTTTGGTAGAGGGATAACTTTAGCTTTTTCCATTCATTTGGGAAGTTTTGCTTGATAATGCACAAATTGTATATGTATGTGAGCGAGTCGATTACATATGGAAGAGAGAGTTTAATTAGAAAGCTATTGATGCCATCAGGTCCTGTTGTTTTAGAGTTGAGTTTTTCAATAAAACTGCCAACTTCATGAACAACAAGAAGAGGAATCTCAAATTCCAATGAAGACAATAGTCTCTCTTGGCAGAATTCTTGGAGATATGCTGTTTCAAATTGGAAATTATGGTTGCTATCGGTGTGTAAGGAAGAATCATATATGCTTTCTTAGCCACAGTTGTTGTCGAATATAGGTGCAAGAATTCGCTGCTAGATGAACATTGTCCAGACGCGCGCGTGCGTGCGTGTGTGTGTGTGTGTGTGTGTGTGTGTGTGTGTGTGTGCGTGCGAGCGCGGGTGCGTGCGCGCGTGCTTGCGTGTTTGTATGTTTGTGGACGCATTCAAGCACTAACGCTTGTAATTTTATGGCCGTGTAGACTGAAAGCTACACATGCACGCATTATGTGATGCATACGAAAGTCATTCAACAACCACATTGTTTTCCATCCCATCGTCCGATTTAGTGATCTAGTTCACAGTTGTCATAGTTCTTCCGTCCATCCGATCATCAGTCTGTCCATTCATCAGTCAGTTACTCACTCGCCCAGTCAGTCACTCAGTCAATTAGTTAGTCGGTCAGTCAATACATTGGTCAATCAGTTTATCTGTCAGTCAGTTAATCTGTCAAACAGTCAAAGAATTAGTCGACCAAATAATAATAATAATTTTGTATAAAATGAATGAGATGTGAAATAATCAACAGATATTGTGCTGTTTTTACATTCTAGCTAAGCTGAGAGAGGAGGAGACATCGGAAGTTAATTGACAAAAAAGGAAAGGGAAAACACACACACACAATATCTGAGGAAAGACCACTGAACTTAGTACAAAAGCGAACTAGGTACAACGGCTGACTTCGTGCACACGTTATCACTCGTTGCAACATTGTGCAAATAACGAGTGGCAGATTCCCGTTGTCAACGTGAGAGAGAGAGATATATATATACATATATACAGAAAGAGAGAGACAGAAAAAGACGGAGACAGACAGAGACACAGAGAGAGACAGAGAGACAGAAAGAGAACGAACGAACGAGCGAACTTTATTTTACAAGGGTAGTGAATAAGGCAGTAGTGCCTTTCTTACATTCAGTCCTTGAGGCAAAATATTCAAATGTGGAAAGAGAGAGAGAGAGAGAGAGAGAGAGAGAGAGAGAGAGAGAGAGAGAGAGAGAGAGAGAGAGAGAGAGAGAGAGAGTCAGTATAATTATCGCAAGAATTATATATGTACAATTTCTTAAACATACTAAAATGGGTAGATAGTGTACCAGAGAAGCAAAATTTAAATATGGAACTTGAAGTAACTACAATGACATATACATTTTAAAAAATATTTGTAAACATCCAAATGTTAAAAACAAATAACATACATGCAGGCCAAAGCCTCTTGGTGTACACTCCCTCCCCTACTCCCCCACCCTCAATCAGTCGGAACCCGTTCAGCCAGGGGTGGCCTGAAGTAAGCATATGTGAAGAATGGACAAAGTAGGATACACACTTAGCCGTTCCACTGTCTAGACGTCAGATGAAAGCGTGGAAAACGATGTCATAGGATGATGCCTGAGAATAGTGCGAATTTTGTCTTTGAACAAAGGCAAAGATTTGATATATTTTATATCATCAGGCAGTGTATTCCACAGAGCAGTCCCAGAGTAAGATAGGTTCGATTTGAACAAATCGATGCGAGGCTGAGGCAGGATAAATTTGTCATGTCCTCTGAATGATGACTGCTCAAATAGTTTGGTTAGATATTCTGGTGTTCTGCCATCTTTTACCTTTTTCACAAGCACACACTTATTGAGCTGCAGATGCTTATGGAGAGGCAAAATGTCAAGCATTTCCATCTTTCTTTTCAGTGCTGAGAGATTTATTTGGGACCATAAGCTTAGAAGCTCTTCTGTATAGTGAATTAACTCTCTTCAAATTAGCTTCACTACAGTTATCCCACAATGTTGATGCGTAATTGATGTGTGATATGATGTGGGCACTGAAAAAGATTTTGCAGATTTCCGTGTCTACAAAGTGCCTCAGCTTTGACAGTAGAAAGATATTGCTTGAAATATTTTTGCACATCGGATTTATGTGTGAATTCCAGTCTAACTGTTCGTCAATCATCACCCCAAGCACTTTGTGTTCTTTCACCTTTTCTATCGGCCCAGCATCAAGTGAGAGTGGGAGTGACAAAGGATGTAGTTGATGTTTTTGCCTTGTGGTTATCACCATATACTTGGTTTTGGACGGGTTGAGGACCATATGATTTGAAAGACACCAGCAACATATTTCATCAAGACTCTTTTGGAGTTTATCTGCCACAGTTTCGGTTGAGCTGTCCGCGGTAGACAGCGTTGTATCATCTGCAAACATGTTACATGAGACCTTTCTATCTGTGACATGCAAGGGTAGGTCATTTATGAATAAGCAGAATAAAAGGGGGCCTAGTACAGATCCCTGTGGGACACCCGCTTTTAGAATACCATACTTGGAAACGTGCCCATCGAATTGGACACATTGTTGTCGATTATCCAGGAATGACTGAAAAAACTTCACAGTCGTGTGACCATGAAAATAAAGAGCCAGTTTATCCAATAGTATGCCGTGATGTACCATGTCAAAGGCTTTTCTGAAATCTAGGAAGACAGATCCTATCACTTTCGAGGTGTTAATGGCGTGCAGCCAGGTGTCTATCAGGTGGGATAATGCAGTATGGCAGGAATGTTTTGGTCGGAAGCCCGATTGATGGGGTGTAGAAGACTGTGCCGATCAAGAAATGCAAACAGATGTTTGTGAACGTGCTTTTGATAAAATTGATAGAACTGATATGGGTCGGAAGTCATCTAGACTTGTGGGAGTTTTCACTTTTGGTAGAGGGATAACTTTAGCTTTTTTCCATTCATCTGGGAAGTTTTGCTTGATAATGCACAAATTGTATATGTATGTGAGCGAGTCGATTACATATGGAAGAGAGAGTTTAAGAAGAAAGCTATTGATGCCATCAGGTCCTGTTGTTTTAGAGTTGAGTTTTTCAATAAATCTGCCAACTTCATGAACAGCAAGAAGAGGAATCTCAAATTCCAATGAAGACAATAGTCTCTCTTGGCAGAATTCTTGGAGATATGCTGTTTCAGTTGGGAAATTATGGTTGCTATCGCGAGGGAATAACGTTTCAGCCACATAAAGGAAGTGATTATTGCAGTCATTAACATCATCGGATGGGTATGATGAGTGAGCTTTAGCTCCGTTTCGTTTGGTAAAGGTATTTATGGCGTTCCATACTGAGGTGATGTTTTTGTTATCAGTTATAAGTTTCTGAAAATATTCTTTCTTTGCTTTCCTCACTAAGCTTTTAACTGCATTTCTTTGTTTTTTGTATGCAACGAAATCATTGCTTTTCCTGTGTTTATCTCTGAGGGACATTGCTTGTATTACTTCCTTGGTTAACCATGGTGGCAGCGTTGGATGACGCACGCGTTTTCTTCTGATCGGAACGTGTTTGTTAATTACTCCTAGAAATATGTTGTACCAAAGCTGAAGTGCACAGTTTGGATCGGTGTGATATATTGGACTTCATGGAAGGGTGTCTTTTGGAGGTCAGAACAAAAGGTTTTGGCATCAAAGTTTTTGAACGATCTATAGGTCAGATATGAATGATCGCGTTTTTTGCTTTTGGAGAGTTTAGCGTGCAAGGAGCAGATGATTGGAAAATGATCACTAATGCCCATTCTTGGCACCCAAGTGCTTTGTACCAGATGGATGTTGGTGGTATATATGTGATCAATAAGAGTCGATGTTGACTGAGTGACCCTAGTGGCTGTATGAACCAATTGCTTGAGTCCAAAGAGCAGGATAGTTGAATTCCATGCACCGTTAATTTTTAGGTAGTCTATATTAAAGTCACCAAGAAGAAGAATATATTTTCCAAGAGCACTCACTTTGTCCATCATGCTTACGAATTCATCATACCAACAGAAGGTGGAGGCAGGGTTTCTGTACAAGAATCCCAGGAGAAGAGAAGTCTTTGAAGATTGTTTCAGCTCCAACCAAATACACTCAACACTTGAAGATTCAAGGTCATGTCTTCTATAAATAGAGTTTCGTAGGTCATAGTTAATGTAGATTGCTAACCCAGTGTGCCCAGGTAGCACAGGATCGCGTCGTACGATGTCAAATCCTGATATTCCAATTGCTTCATCACTGATTTCACTGTGAAGGCGAGATTCACTTATTCCAAGAATGCCTAACTGTTCCTTCTGAATAAGAGCACCAATGTCCGTCACTTTATTGTATAAATGATATACATTTATATGTCCTATGTGCAAATTTTGTTTATGGACCATGATTGTTGATAATGATACCTAACTGTCACTGGATTGGATGGAAAGAGAAAGAAAGAAAAAATCACGTCGGCAAAGTATTCATCGTTCACGCCAAAAATCCATCGAAGAATACTGTAGCCAACTGGTATTCACACTGTTGGTACTGGACGGAGACCATTGAAGGGATGAGGATATTGCCACTGCATGTATGGAAGAAAGAATGGGAAAAAGGATGAAAGTGTACATGTAGGTAGGAGGCCATCAGAGGATTTTGAGGGATGGTTTGGTGGGGCAATCTGGAAGTAGCGGGCATTCTGCACTCAGGAACCAAAGGTTGAGTTGCGTGCACCTCTACATTTTCTGTTTGACATCTAAGGGGTGCTTGGCCGGGACACTGAGTGTTGGTGTTTTGAGGTTTCTTCTCCGTCACAGTAGGCAGTACGTCCTTGTTGAGGTTAGGGCCAGTGACTGTCTGTATTCTACCTGTCTGTGCTTTGTCATTTCGTTTATTATTGTTGTTGTTCAGACAAGTGTCCTTGCTGTTTGGAATGCTATGAATTTGCTCTGGTCGTGTTGCAGGGCTGGAATGGTTCAACTGCTGAGAGAGAGAGAGAGAGAGAGAGAGAGAGACAGAGAGAGAGAGACAGAAAGAAGAGAGACAAATAGAAGAGAGACACAGAGAGAGACAGAGAGAAAGAGAAAGAAACAGAGAGAGAGAGAGAAAGAGACAGAGAGAGAGAGAAAGAAAGAGACGGAGAAAGAGAGAGAGAGAGAGAGAGAGAGAGAGAGAGAAAGACAGTGAGACATACTGAGAGAGAAAGAGAGAAAGCCAAGCCCCAGGCAACGAGAAAAGTGTCAGTCTCATCAGTCTCAGCAACAACATCAGGGTTCCAGATGCAATTTTTGTCCCCAGCTTTGCAAGTCACAACGAGAGTTGCAGAGCTTCCTCCGATCCCTCAGATGGACTCACAATCCTCGTCATCCCTGCGCCACAGGACAACCACCACTAACAGCCATATACCTGACTGAAAAGTTTGAAACTGGCGAAACTAGTGGATGTGTCTTGCCTGCTTGTGAACATGTACACTCGCGCAACCTGCACCTGAACAACTGATGATCACGTTGTACTTTCATGGTTAACACCTGTCACATCTAAACACGTGTGCGCTTGGAACCGTTGTGCCTGTATTCCGTTTGGAAGTTTTCCCCGTCGTTTTTGTCCTTCGTTTCCTCATAAGTGTAAATAATGTTTAATCCCCATGCACTCATTTAACTGGGTGCCGTGCTCCTTGGTGCTAACGTGAGGTACACTTGCAATGAATTGAAAGATACTGTCAATGCTCTTCTTTCAGAGACCCGTGTGGGTGGGTGGGTGGGGAATAGATCCACCGCGTCTCTTTGAGCAAGTAATACACTACCTTTTTTCAATCTTCGAATTAATTAAATGCAGATACACATGAAAGACACTTATGTGAAAACACGATTGTTGCTAGTCCGCTGTACTTTCATTCAACCGGAAGTGATGTTCCCACGAACGTTAAAACGTCACGAGAGGACAAATGACGAATCGCGGAAATACTGCAGAAGCTGGCGGTCCCGTTAGATAGCGTCGTTGCTCTGAGCAACTCGTAAAATAGCGAATAAGTTGGGAAATCTTGACCTGACATATTCTTACTCGAATCGCCTCTGTTGGTGTTGTATTCAATAACTTCCATAGCCTTAAGAAGCTGATAGGCCGTGAAACTCCATTCATAATAGGCCTACTCATTTCAGTTCAGAACACGTGGTAAAGAATGGAACGCCCTTTAACCTCCATGACCTCTCACATAGGTCGCGCCTCAACTGCCATGCTCCGTTGCACCTCATCGGAACCCCGAGCTGGAAGAGTACATTTTGCTGGAATGGCAACACAGAGAAAACATTTCCTCCTCTCACAGTACTTCCGTTGTGTCGACAAGACGCCATTTGCTTTTCTCGCCAGTGGCGGCAGGCGCCGTCACGAAAAGGCAATGCACGGAAGATGGATGACGAGGTCTTGAGAAAAGGGGAAAACAAGCCATTAGCACAAATTTGCTCCAACACTCACTCTCGCAGACTCCCGCCCCGTCACCTGCCATGCAAACGAAAAGGGGGAAGAAAGAAAGGTGGGAGAAAGAAAGGTGGGAGAAAGAAAGGTGGGAGAAAGTAAAAGTGTGATAGAAAGTGTCAGAGCTGATGCAAGAAAGATACTGAAGGAGACCGACATACACTGGAAGAGTAGATGGCGTGTGTTAATGAGGCGGATGTTCACTGAATGGGCCAGAGAAAAAAAGGAAGGAGCCGGGAGAGAGAGACAGAGAGACAGAGAGAGAGAGAGACACTCACAGAGAGAGAGAGAGAGAGAGAGAGAGAGATAGAGACAGAGAGAGACAGAGAGAGACAGAGACAGAGAGACAGAGACAGAGAGAGAGAGACAGACAGACAGAGAGAGAGAGAGACAGACAGAGCGAGAGAGAGAGACAGAGCGAGAGACAGAGAGAGACAGAGAGAGACAGAGACAGAGAGAGAGACAGAGCGAGAGAGAGAGAGAGAGAGACAGACAGACAGACAGACAGACTGAGACAGAGAGAGACAGAGAGAGAGAGGCAGAGACAGAAAGACAGAGATAGAGAGAGAGTGAGAGAGAGAGGGTGGAAGGGAGGGAGGGAGAGAGAGAGAGAGAGAGAGAGAGAGAGAGAGAGAGAGAGAGAGAGAGAGAGGGGGGGGGAGAGAGAGAGAGAACAGGTGTAAGGTTTGTATAAATGCGCCCATGAGTGCGCGTGCACACACACACATACACACACATATACACACATACACACAAATACACACCATACTAATACACATACACATATGTGCACACACACACATACACACACGTGTGCACACATGCGCGCGCACGCACACACATACATACATACACACACACAAAGATGTTCACATACACACACGTACATACACACCAACGCACAAGAACACGCACATAGGCACACACACACATATTATACACACACACACACACACACACACACACATACACACACACACACACACACACACACACAAACACACGCACAGCCACTGTCCAAAAAAACATATAATTCTTTGTTAATATTGTTAATATATAAAAATAACACTACATCACAAATGTGATTTTTAAGCAGTGTGATGGATGGATGAATATATGAATGAATAAATGAAGACGGATGGATGGATGGATAGGTGGGTTGGATGGATGGATGGTTGGCTGGCTGGCTGGCTGGCTGGCTGGCTGGCTGGCTGGCTGGCTGGATGGATGGATGGATGGATGGATGGAAGGATGGATGGATGGACAGAAGGATGAACGGACGGATGGACGGACGGATGGACGGAATTGTGGATGGATGTACAGATGTGTGGATGAATGGATGCATGGATATATGGATTGAAACATGGATGCTTGGATGCGTGGATGGATAAGTGCTTGGATAGATGGATGCATGGATGATGCATTTTGCGTGGCTGAATGAAGCTTCACAGTCTGTCGACTTTTATAAGGCTTACAACGTCATTACTGCATACATCATTGCTTTTTAATGGATAATGAATAAGTACAGGTTACATTTCCCCATTCATTCACCTTTTACGAGTGGTGTGGGGAGTCACCGTGGGCCTATTCTTACCCCCAACCCACGGGGGGTTTATTCTTACCCCCGACCGACAAAGGGAGAAGTGTGAGGCGAGAGCACAGGCAGAGCTGAAAGGAAGCTACAAAAAAAGTATTGCATAAGGGAGACGGGCGCGTTGCTTACGCTAGGAACCTTGCAAAATCTTGCAAGGAATAGGCTGGTGTGTTCATGTGTTAATATGATGAAAGCAGATGTGTGTTTGACGCTTGATCACACCGGGCCTATTATTTGCCAACTAGGTAGGCTGAACAACGCGCCCCTCAGTAGGTGGCGCTAAGACATCTTGATGGTCTTCAAGATGGATTATGATATATTTCCAAAGAATTTTTAACAAATTTACTTTATCAAAAGAAACTATGGAAAGTGTTTAATATATCTTAATTCTCTGCAGTCAAATAAAAGGGTAGGCAAAGAGATGTATAAATTAGAGGGAGGGAGGGAAGGGGAGAGAGAGAAAGAGAGACAGAGAGAGACAGAGATGAGGGGGAGAGGAAGCAAGGACGACAAGAGGAGAGAGGGAAAGAGGAAAAAGATAACGCAATGCAATCTGCCAGAATTCAGAAGAACTTTAAGGAGAGAGAGAGAGAGAGAGAGAGAGAGAGAGAGAGAGAGAGAGAGAGAGAGAGAGAGAGAGAGAGAGAGAGAGAGAGAGAGAGAGAGAGAGAGAGAGAAGGAGAGAGAGAGAGAGAGAGAAGGAGAGAGAGAGAGAGAGAGAGAGAGAGAGAGAGAGAGAGAGAGAGAGAGAGAGAGAGAGAGAGAGAGAGAGAGAGAGAGAACGAGAGAGAGGAGGATGTGGGTGGGTAATGACAGCAAACAGAGCGAGTTAAAAGGGGAAACGGAGGGAGAAACATCTGCAGATGCCATTACGCAACAGACAGCGGCAGCAGATGTGAAGACAGAGACCCTAACCATCTGCCAGCTTCTCTACGAGCAGCAGCAAGGCAACGCCTCTGTACCCAGTAGTGATGTCTTCGCCCTTACCCTGCCGCGTTGGGTAACTGAGATAGCATCTCCTCCAGCTCTCTCTCTCTCTCTCTCTCTCTCTTTCTCTCTCTCTTTCTCTCTCTCTCCCTCCCTCTCTCATTCTCTCTCTCTCTCTCTCTCTCTCTCGTGTCTTTGTGTGCATGTGCAGGTGTGAATGTGTGTGTTTGCGTGAGTTTGCACTCGCGCCCGTTTGTGTTGTGGTATATGTGTGTGTGAGCGTGCATGCATGTATATGTATGTGTGTAAGCGTGCATGCATGTCTGTGTGTGTGTGTGCGTGCGTGCGTGCGTGTGTGTGTGTGTCTGTGTGCAAAGTGTGTGCGTGCGTGCATGTGTATATGTGTGTATGTGTGTTTGTGTGTGTGTGTGTGTGTTTGAGCACGCGGGTGTTCCTGTCTCTGTTGAGTTTCATACTACGACTCAATTTTTGCTTATCTAAAGATAATAATATGCTGAAAGCTACGTTCTTGTATAATAAGAGTTTGTAACAATTAGAGTAGTGAATTAAACAGTTTCTGGTTTGCGGATGCAGAGGATCTGTTTTGCAAACTAAATGAAGCAGTGTCAAAAGTGGATCATAAGTGATGTACTGAAGTATAAATTTGTCAACAAAACCACTATGACAGCCGTACATCATTTGACAGACAGATATGAACCTGAAAGTGAATACACATAAGGAATGGTCACGTTTCAAACAGGAAACGCGTATATAACATAATGAAGACAGGGACGGTTAGTAAACAAAAGCAGATCGTTAACACATCCGCGGTAATGGAAAAAGAGACCAACTTGTTAGACTGGAGAGGGTGAATTGAGTTTTCAAAACGTTTGAAGAACACCACAGCAAAGTTTACTCAACAGCACCTTTTAAACCAGAAGAAGTCGTCAAGCAGAGGTGTTAGATAACTGCAGACTTGCTAGTCATAACAGAGATAAAAATATTTTGTTTGCGCGTTGTGATATATATAGTCATAACTGGATAGAAGTCAGTTGTTAGTGCGCTGTGATAGATCTAGTCATAACTGGATAGAAGTCGGTTGTTAGTGCGTTGTGATAGATCTAGTCATAACTGGATAGAAGTCAGTTGTTAGTGCGTTGTGATAGATCTAGTCATAACTGGATATGTCAGTTGTTAGTGCGTTGTGATAGATCTAGTCATAACAGCGATAGAAGTCAGATTTTAGTGCGTTGTGATAGATCTAGTCATAACTGGATAGAAGTCAGTTGTTAGTGCGTTGTGATAGATCTAGTCATAACTGGATAGAAGTCAGTTGTTAGTGCGTTGTGATAGATCTAGTCATAACTGGATAGAAGTCAGTTGTTAGTGCGTTGTGATAGATCTAGTCATAACTGGATAGAAGTCAGTTGTTCGTGCGTTGTGATAGATCTAGTCATAACTGGATAGAAGTCAGTTGTTAGTGCGTTGTGATAGATCTAGTCATAACTGGATAGAAGTCAGTTGTTAGTGCGTTGTGATAGATCTAGTCATAACTGGATAGAAGTCAGTTGTTCGTGCGTTGTGATAGATCTAGTCATAACTGGGTATAAGTCAGTTGTTAGTGCGTTGTGATAGATCTAGTCATGACTGGATAGAAGTCAGTTGTTAGTGCGTTGTGATAGATCTAGTCATAACTGGATAGAAGTCAGTTGTTCGTGCGTTGTGATAGATCTAGTCATAACTGGATAGAAGTCAGTTGTTAGTGCGTTGTGATAGATCTAGTCATAACAGCGATATAAGTCAGTTGTTCGTAGAGTGTGATAGAGCTAGGCAACACACTCGTAGACGCGGAGCTTCAGGCCTAGCCATGCACATTTACAGGCACTCATACCGGAATTCAAGTTACAAAGCCTCCATGCTCAACATGGGTTACACCGGAAGTGGAGTCAGTGCCACCTACCTTGGAGAGAAGCCACGTGGTCTGCCAGCATACCACCAGACCTGCCAAGACAGAGCAGTCTGCAGAGCAGCTTCTACACACCTGTACAACACCTGTGCAACACCTGCTTGTATTCCATGCGTGCACATACAGTCTGCACACCTGTACTGAAGGTGTATGTAATCCATGCATATTATTATATGAATACATATCGTACACCTGCATTCAACATGCTTGTATTACATACATACGCACATATTGTGTACACGTGCACTCGGTGCGCTGATACTCCGTATATGAGCACATAGTCTGTACATTTGTGCCTGACACTCATGTATTCCACACACACACACATAGTTTGCACACCTGCACTTAACGTGCTCGTATTCTATACATATGCAATTAGTGTATACACCTGTACACTGCGTGTTTAAATACAGCCTACAGTGTGACCTTCAGACATTCAGACTTCATAGTCTTCCCAAGGCATATGTGCTTGTGCCATTCATACACAGGCACAAAAGAACGCGCGAAGAACTTACACACGCGCTCACGCGCGCGCACACACACATACATACACATACCAGTATACTCACGCACGCGCGCGCACGTGCACACAAAATGATTCAAGTCAAAACGACCACACAAAATTGATTCTCGTGTCTGACTAACCGCATGTGAAGAGGTTTGAGAACAACGAATACAGAGAGCTGGGTACCGAAATTATAGCTGTGTCATTCGTTTACATGTACTGAGATATTCCAACAAGACCTTAAAGTGCTTAAACCAATTTTCTCTGCATCTGATGACAACCAATTTTAGCACACGACTCAACAACCCTGGAAGATTTTTTTTTTCAGTGAACGTATCCTTTCTTGTCATGATGATTTTGGGGTTGTTCTCCTTGTTTTTCGTTTCCCCCACCCCAACCCATCCACCATCAAGTTGAATTTCTATGGGTTGTTTCATATTTTGCTTTTGCACGTAGACACATGCAGAGAATGCGAAAATGGCAGCAGGTGAAGTACGTTCAACAAATCGTAAGACAGTGCTTCTTCTACGAATTTTTTAATGGGCTACCGGGTTATACAATATGACAAATGGCAGAATGATGATCACACCATTGTCGTGTTGTGAATATTGCAATGCCATAGCTCAATAGTTAATTATCACCCCCACTACCTCCCACCATCACAATATAGTTATCATTCTGTGAACCCGAGTCAGTAGTGACTGGCACAGTTCGCAATGAATGCGTAATAGACTTCATCCCTCGCATTACAGCATTGCACCAAAAATAGTTCGTTCTGATACTATTTTGTTCTCTCCACTTTTTACAGAAATCATTCAGATGTCAAAACTTGTTTCCATTTCAACACAAACATTGTATTTTATCGCAAAAGCGCTTGTTTATTGCCTCAAAAAGAGTAAGTTATGAGTTTTGTGCGAAATAGTCTTAGAACTACTGTAACGGCGTATGTCAGGGAGCAGATCGGCTATCCCACAAGTCTCTTGTGTGACCCTCATTTGAATTTTTCGGACGAAATCCTTCCATCACTTGATGTCAACTGTGCTAGAGACACTTTCGTCGGCAGGCGCAGTCTCTAGTGAACTAGCATGCATTATTATATGACAACACCGATTCGTTTCATGCACGGGGGGGGGGGGGGGGGGGGGGGTGCAGGCAAGAAATTGTCATTTGTGTCAAACTTTATAGATTTTCGAAATGCATTCATAGTGGTGAACTTCATTTACGTGCAGATTTCTCGTACGCGTGTTGGATGTACAATACTGATACTGAAAAAGTCGTTTACGTATTTGCAGTGTGCACTGTTATGTTGTAGTGGTTCTGGATCGTGTCAGAATATCGTAGGGGTTTCGAACTGTTTACACCAGTCTCCTCGCTCATGATGTTGCTTAGTTACGTGATGAAGGCGGGGTAATTCGTCTCCATGTGTAACGTGACTTCGTTCAGCTGCTCCTATATGGTCGAGGGGATTCCGGCTGATGCGAGAAAGTTCTGGAACCTGTCTAAAAGATATACAGGGCGCGACGAATTGACAGGAGCGAGAGAGCACAAGCGAGATAAGGCGAGTGCTTAAGAAGAAGATAAGAGAGTGCGAAAAACCCTCCTTTCTAAGGAATTGGTCCTCAACGGAGTGAGGTATGTATTCCAGAGTGTACATGTAAGACACAGCGTTCTAGGAGAGAACGCGGTAGAGCGCATGAAAGAGACAGCAGACACGTGTAAGATCACGAATAACAGCGCTTATGTCCTTCGAGAACCAGTCTCGGGAGGGAAGTTATAATGGTAATGGCTGAATACTGATTGTCATCGCTGTGTATCGACCAGTGCGTGAATAAAGTTTTATCGAAAACGACCACCGGACTTTGATAGGAGAACCTCCGTATTAACAGGACTTTGCGAAAGGAGACAAGTCGCAACAGTTACAATTTGTGTCATAGACATGCACCATGTAAATCGTGTAACTTTGCATTCTCTGCACAATTAACACATCACCCGCATGATGGGTTCTCTTCTTTTGTCACCCCATTGTTTTCACAATTAAAAGAAACTTTCCGCGTGTCCATCTCCGGTCTCTGTCCCTGCTTGGAGTCCGCTGACCGCAGTGCATCTGGAGTCTTGCTATTGTCCAGGCACTCAAACAGAGCCGCAGTGTAAAGCTAAAGGTGTGGTTTCACATCTGTAACACCTTACCACCATGGCTAGATTCTCAATCCGCTTTTACGTTATTCCCTCATCACAAGAACACTTCATCAATCCTTCACTGGCACCTGACGACAAGCAAAGTGAAGACAGGCAAGACGGACACAGCCAGATTTCAGCATCAACTCCACTCCCTGGGGAGCATTCCAATCCTATGCTGGGTCACGGCCGCATACAGGAGTTCATCGCACTGCAGTGTCCCGTCCCTGCCCTCACAGGTCCCTGGGTTTACTCCTGGAGAAGCAATATGAGTGAAGCGCCTTACCCAAGGATGCTGTTCTAGGATATGCAAAGCTTCCAACGCCTCCACATTGGTCACAAGTGTGAGAGGCCAGTGCTCTAACCACAGGCAGTGTATGTCAACATACACTCATGTGTGTGTCTAGCTACTTGATGATACATGTACACTCCATTCTCAGTTTCTCGGAAACGTGTCCAATGAATCAACATGGTCCATGTCGGTGCATTCGCACTTTATTCATCGCACTGTATGCATTGGTAAGTCACGACGGCGATGAAAAGCTCTCTCACGAGTACCTTGACATGTGCATGCATGGATGGGAAAATTCGTTTTCATTCTCCCCTGTGTGGGTTGGGGGTAAGTATAGACCCACCGCGTCTCCTTACGCGATTCGTAAGAGACGAATAACTAGGGAATTTGTGATTTGACTTGTTATTATTGTTACCAACTCTAATGATTTTTCGAAATCAATGGCCTTAACGAGCCAACAAAGGCTGATAAGCCAAAAAACTCCATGCATCAATCCATCCACCCATCCATCCATCCACCCACCAATCCATCCATCCATCCATCCATCATTCCATCCGTCCGTCCGTCCGTCCGTCCGTCCATCCATCCATCCGTCCGTCCGTCCGTCCGTCCGTCCGTCCACTCATCCATCCATCCACTCAATAATAACAAAAACTCAATACAATTTTCACAAATAAAAAAATACTACGAGTGACGGAACTGCTTTTGAATCATTTAAGAAATCGCCCCCCACGCCAACCCCCCAACCCCACCCCCCACCCCACAGAAAAAAACATACTGCATCGGCAAATGAGTGTTTTCTGTCAATTATGCAACTTTTAGATTATGAGAACAAATGAATCTTTCATTTTCATTCAAATAATGAAGCAGACGATCGAAGTAGCGTCCCACACAATGAGATTACCATGCCTTTGTCGGAAGCGGCGTTTCCTGGCTGCGGGCCTTCCTGAGGAAGTCTCCCCCATCATTTGTTCCCTGCCAGGATATCTCAGTGAAGGGAAAGCAGCGTGACTTGCTTGTTCTGCCCTCACGCGCTCGTACACCACAGCGGCAGCTTTATCCTCGGTAAGACAGCAAGGCAAGTTGGCTGACTGACAATGATTTAATCGACTCATCACCTGCTCTGGCTTTCATATTTACCCTGCTTTTCTTGCGGATGAAAAGGTCAAGGGTGTAAACAAAACACCCCGCTCTTTATCTCCCCATCGCTCAGTTCTCTGGGATGATGTGTAATCTTACTGGATTTTTCAACTGGCGACAACAAGAGTGGTAGAGTTTGACTTGTAAACACTCCTAGTGCCTGTCGCCTGCGATCACTGCCAAGAAAAATGTTATCCATCGTCTTACAATCAGTGTTTTACCGTCCGAAAGCGTCGACGCTCGAAGATCGCTAAAGGACGCTTTACCAGCATCTGTAACCTGTGGGCGAAGGATGCGGAGGAGTTGACTTGGCCGGGTTGCCTCTGTCCACATTGTTTGGAGAGAGTTTCTCCTCTCCTTCAAAAGCAACACTCACCCAGTTAACACAGATCGATGGCAAGAAAAGTCGCGTTTGCTCCGGAGGGTGAGCGCATCGTCCGCCGTGCATACGCAACCACCTCACCAAGGATGGCGTCCTTGGTCTGGCGAGGCAGCAATTTCCTGTAGCCAACACAGAGCCACCTTCGTCCATTTCCTCGCTATTCGTCTCGTCCAGACCCGCTTGTCTTCCACCATCAGCCTTTCCAGCAGCTCCCACCACACGCAAGACAAGCCACTAACCAGCGTTCTTTGCTGAGGCTGGGCGGGAGGGGGAGGGGGGGGGGGTAAGAGAGAGAGAGAGAGAGAGAGAGAGAGAGAGAGAGAGAGAGAGAGAGAGAGAGAGAGAGAGAGAGAGAGAGAGAGAGAGAGAGAGAGAGAGAGATTGATTGATTGATTGATTGATTGATTGATTGATTGATTGATTGATTGATTGATTGATTGATTGATTGATTGATTGATTGATTGATTGATTGATTGATTGATTGATTGATTGATTGATTGATTGATTGATTGATTGATTGATTGATTGATTGATTGATTGATTGATTGATTGATTGATTGATTGACTGACTTTATTAAGGCCGACGACCCATCTCACATAGCATAGGTAACATATAATCATGAGAAGTGTTACAGATAGGAGTGGACATCTCCCTTAATACATAGGCTAAAATCTAAATGATTTGTTGCCAACATCATTACACAAATATTTTTAGAAATCCTATAGTACATTGCATTAAAATTATCGCATATTTACATGTTAAATTTATAATAATTTACAACTTTTTACAAGGATGTATCTATATGTTACAAAATCTCAAAATGTTTTGCATTAAAATTATTCGTATAAATGCAATTAAAAGTTGCCGTCATTGCAGATTCTACTGATATTATAGTCACACACATTCGTTCAATCTTGCCTATACTTGATTACTAGGAGAATTCTCACTTTTCACAACGTAGTTTAAAAGCGTAAGATATGTACATCGCAACGTCTTGAGAGAGAGAGAGAGAGAGAGAGAGTTGAGAGAGAGAGATAGAGAGAGAGAGAAGAACTGAAGTAAACTTAACTGAACTTTATTGCTTAGGCCGTCGACCTATTAAGAGAGAGAAAGAGAGAGAGAGAGAGAGAGAGACAGAGAGTGACAGAGAGTGACAGAGAGTGACAGAGAGAGACAGAGAGAGAAAGTAGACAGAGAAATAGAGAGAGAAGTAGACAGAGAAAGAGACAGAGAAATAGAGAGAGAGAAATAGTGAGAAATAGAGAGAGAAATAGAGAGAGAAGTAGACAGAAAGAGAGAGAGAGAGAGAGAGAGAGACAGAGACAGAGACAGAGAGAGACAGAGACAGAGAGTGACAGAGAGAGACAGAGAGAGAAAGTAGACAGAGAAATAGAGAGAGAAGTAGACAGAGAAATAGAGAGAGAAGTAGACAGAGAAATAGAGAGAGAAGTAGACAGAGAAAGAGAGAGAGAAATAGAGAGAGAAAAATAGTGAGAAATAGAGAGAAAAATAGAGAGAAAGAGAAAAAGAGAGAGAGCAATAGAGAGAGAAGAGAGAGAGAGAGAAATAGGGGAAAATAGAGAGAGAGAAATAGAAAGAGAAAGAGAGAGAGATAGAAAGAGAGAGAGAGAGAGAAGAAATGAAATCATACCGCAAAGGAGCACAAAACCATCGACCAAGACCACAGCGCAGATAATGAAACCACGTGATCCTGTACAGCACGATCAGCACGAGCAACACAGATGGCACGAGACACACGTAGGGAACGGAACGTAAGGAAACTGACACCGGGAGGGGAGCCTCTAGGGTCGGTGAGTTTACCTACCTGCATCTTCCCCATCTTCCAGACTCCCCCCAGCCTGGGTCGTGGAGGCCAGGTTACGGCCTCCAGTCTACGCGGGCATGCAGTAGATTGATGACAGGATGTATTCGCTTCCAGCAGAACTAGCGTGCTGCGCCAAGGATTAAGATGAGAAGAAGGAAAAAGAAAAGGCGAAGGAAAAAAAGAGGAGGAGGAGGAGGAGGAGGAGGAGGAGGAGGAGGAGGAGGAGGAGGAGGACGAGGAGGAGGACGAGGAGGACGAGGAGGAGGAGGACGAGGAGGACGAGGAGGAGGACGAGGAGGAAGGAGGAAGGAGGAGGAGGAGGAGGAGGAGGAGGAGGAGGAGGAGGAGGAGGAGGAGGAGGAGGAGGAGGAGGAGGAGGAAGGGACGAGGAGGGAGGGTGAAGGAGGGAGGGACGAGGAGGGAGGGACGAGGAGGAAGAGACGAGGAAGCGGAGGAGGAGGAAGAGCTGCAGGAGGAGTTGAGATGTACTATTTTTACATTATGGATGCCCAGCACATGATGGAATGCTGGAATATGCTCGCGTTGCCTGAGGAATTGTCATGATGCAACACATTTTTTACTACGGGGAAAGCAGAGAGGGGAACGCAACCACGTTGCGCATTGTTTCCATTCTACTGTTGCAGTTGTGTTACAAACGACCTCTTCCATGCTCGGGTGGGTCGTAGGCCTCTTTCTCTTCCACCACATGAACAATAGTAGACGAATTATAGTTGCTCTTGTTCACAGTGATTATCTATTTCGTGTGTTGCATTACACTATGTTGAATGTTCACAAATTCCGCTTCCTTGGACCAAAAGCTCAGATCGCTGCATATGAAAACATAGAACCTCGCACAATGGCTACGTGTAAAACAACAACGTCATGAGTGACAATGACGTCACGGCGACGATCAAACTGCGCTGCGAAGGAACCTTGCCTGCTCTCCGCCATCAATCGCCACCACCACTCCCCACTCCGGTCCAAAGATGCCCAGCCGAGAAGATGTCAAACGGCGAGCCCGCCGTGGCAAGTACATGCTCATACTGGTCAAGGAAGCCATTCGAGGGTTGAGAGACCCTCATGGGTCCACCGTGAACGACATCATCCGCTACATGCAGGTTATAAACGACGACGACGTGGTTCGAGACACAGCCAACCTTATCCCGCTCATCTGGCATGCCCTGAACATCGGCATCAACACCAATCAGATCCTCATCAGCAGCGATGGCCACCGTTACAAGCTGATGCATGATCTCGACCCTGACTTCGAACCCCGGGAGATGATGGCCGAGCCTGAGGAAGAAGAGGGCAACGATGCAAAGCCCAGAACTGCAACCAAAGCCTGCAAGAAGCGAAAGAGCAAGAAGGAAAACTTAGTGGAAAAGAGCATCAAAAAGAAGGAGAAAGAAGAACGGAAACTGAAGAAGAAGCAAGCCAAGGAAGAGAGGAAAGCCAAAGCAAGGAACGAGAGGATGGAGAGAAGGATGGTCAAGAAGGCGAAGGAAGAGAAGAGGGATAAGAAGGTGAAGGAACCGCCACCCCAAGCAGTGGTCAGAAAGAGAGGGAAGAAAGGAGAGAGGCCGGAGAAAAAAGTTCAAGGCCGTCGTGTTCGCTGAATCAATGCAGCAGACTCTCAAAGAAGAGGAGTGAGAAGACTATCAGAGATGCTCTTATTTTGAGACTGAGGGAGAATTTACGTACGGTAAAGCCCACGTTTATCATTGTTTCAGTCAGGTGAATGAACCTTGCAGTAATTATTAAAAAGTGAAGATGTTTTTAAAAAATTAAGAAAATGTTCCATGCGATTAAAAAAAATCAACGATTATATGTCGTTAATCAATCAAATTTGTAGTCATGTGATCGTTCTCGCATTTTTTGTAAATTAATCTTACATCTTATTAGATTAAATATGTGTGTTATTTACTAATTTGAAAAATCACATGGAAAGTTCAACAGGTATTTATTGATCACGAATGATTGTGTTGTGAACAAGTTTCTTCATGTATTTCCCCATTTAACGCATGTTGTGATTGCTTAATATCCAATAACCAGAAACTTATTTCTAATATAAGACGGTACATTTTGTTTCATCTCAGAAAATTTGCACGAGCTTTGTTGCATCACAGAACGTTGCCAAAGATACGCGAAAGTACAAGAGTGACAATAGCTGGAGAGAACACGAATATTGATATTTGAATGTAAAAGTACAATATAAGATTAATGCATGCATTATTTTCTTTTCTGCAGTCCGCAGCATTTCTTGCATACGGTACATGGGACTTTGTAAATTCCAAACTTGTTTCAAACTTGTATATCTATACTTTGTGCCAAAAGGTTTCATCAAATGTTATATTTTTACACCGTATCATAGATTTTGTACTTTGTACAATAAACTCCAAAGACAAGCTAAACGCGTTACTCAGAAAATAAAATGTGTGCCTCATTCTATATGGGGTCCATTAGGTTCATCAACAGTAGTAGCAATGTTGTTCAGGTACGGGAAGTTTTGATGCCGATACGCCAATTATATTGAAATCCGCAACAAGATTTCAAGCGATGGCTGTACAAAGATAGAGGATATTATCATATGGCGACTTTTCCCCATTACCTGGGTTTCGAGTCGCTTTACACTTTACCTCCTGATTACTGGGCCACTTGATCAATCCCTCATTGATAGCTGACGACAAACACAGTGACAGAAAGATGAGGCGCAACCAGTCAAATGCCAGCACCTTGTCCACTGCCTTGGAAGTATTCCAGCCCAGTGCCGGCTCACGGCTGCACATAAGGGTTAATCGCTCTACAATCTGCCAGCACTGCCCTCATAGGTATCCTGGATCATTGATGTTCCAACC
>JAWQFJ010006243.1:0-2500 GCA_034096865.1 Theodoxus fluviatilis | reverse complement strand
CGATGTAAAATGTGCATGGTCTGAATTATTAGGACATAAACGAGGTACATTTTGTGGAACTATTTTCAGAACACGTGCTGTCTTTTACAGTGTCATCGTTTTCTGTTGTGCTAGTCATGATAGAAAATATGTCATACTTTCAAGATGCACTTCTCGTGAAAAGGAATCACATTAAACATCTTATACTTCTGGAGATAGTTGAGAGCATGTCAAGATAAATGTTGCTCTATTTCAAATTTTCATCATTCCTCTGTCTTTGTAAAATACATGTATGGTGTCATCTTTGCTATGCAGTTATCAATATTTTATCATCTAATGTTGTCCCATGTTTCACAAAATGATTTGGGTAACAGTAACAAAATTCTAAGCTCATTATACATCCACATGAAACACAGAGACACAAATCCAGTAAAGTCATACCAAAAGGTGATTTCTCTTCGCTTCATCGGTAAACACGAGTGAATTGAGGCCTTTTTTCTCGCTCCTTACCAAATATCCGCCCCTCTGACAGGCCAGGGAAGAAATCAAAAGCCGGCTGATACAATGAGTATGAATAGGCACGCACCGATCTGATAAGGCGAATACATTTTCATACCTCTCAGCACATTAAACAGACAACTTCGCATTCCGGCGCACGGAATTCCCGACAAAAAGATGCCTGCGGTGAAGAGTCTGATCCGATGGAGACTTTCTCCAAGCTGACGTGCAGAAATCGATGACGTCTAGATAGTTTGGTGCTGAGCAAGTATGAAGAACGTGATGGGCGGTTTTAATTGATTTGCTAAAATCACAGGAAAGCGAGAAGTGGCACCCTATCACAGACGGGTAAATATTTGATTCTATCAAATCTGGCTCGCCCAGTAAATGCGACCTGGTTCTTGGTTGCCACAGAGGCAGTGGGAGAAAAGCTGAACATAAAGAGGAACCCTGAATCCCAAGTCATCAGAATGAGGATGTCCCTTTGAACCATGGTCAATTCAAAAATGTATAGTGTATGGAGGTTGTAGGTAAGGCAATGACATAACTCAGGGTGTTTTTTTTCTCTTAAAGTACATTGAAGCTGTCTCCTCTCTTTCACTCAGTGAAAAAAAAGTTTTCCCATCCAACTAAATTGGCCCATGCTAATTGTACATTTAGTTTTTAGTCATATAAATCCACTGCTTTCTCTCTCTCTCTCTTTCTTTTTCTCACCCCCCTCTCTCTCTCTCTCTCTCTCTCTCGTTCTCTCTTTCTCTCTCTCTCGCTCTCTCTCTCTCTCTCTCTCTCTCTCTCTCTCTCTCTCTCTCTTTCACGCCAACTGGGCTACAAAATCAACTCAACTCTCTAGCATGCGTATCAGCGGGCCTTGGACTACAAGTGAACTCTGACAAAACTACAGTGACGGTGTTCAGAAGAGGGGGATATTTAGCAGAGGGCGAAAAATGGCATCTCAACCAAACGAGGATAGAAGTGGTAAATAGGTATAAATACTTAGGCTGCATATTTACCACGAAAGTGCTTCAGTCGAAGAAGCATCCATCAAAGGCAAACAAAAAACTGTTCAGATTATGAAAGCAATGTGGTCGCTCCACAATATTAATCCAAAAGTTTTCCTTAAACTCTTTGATGCCCAGGTGCAATCATCTTTGTTATACGGTGCTGAAATACGGGGTCTTAGAAACCAAATATCAATCGAAAGAGTCCATGTGTTTGCATGCAAGAGGTTTCTCGGGCTCAATTCTAAGGCACCTAACCACTTCATATATGGCGACCTTGGTAGATTTCCACTTGTTATTAATAGTACTATCAGAGTTATTAAATATAGGTCCAGATTGCCAAGAATGTCACAACTAAGATTACCGAAACAGGCATATGCTATGCTACTCAATTCCAATATTCATGAAAACAAAAACTGGCTTTGAATGGTGAAATATACTTTGTCTCAACTGGGTTTTGCATATATGTATGGTTGAATGGTGGCGTAGGTAACAAAAGGAGTTTTCTAAAACTGAAACAAAGATTGTGTGATTGCTATCTTCAGTCATGGGATGAAAGACATTGCAACAGTGACAGATATTCATGGTATGCTTCCTTCAAGAATATGCACTTTAAAGAACGATACCTGAGCTTTCTTAATATCAAGAAGTTCAGAGATACTCTCATCTGTTTCCGATTTGGTAAAAATAACTTGGGAATCAATCAACGTTATAACCACAATGAAAGGAGAGATCTTCCCTGTCCATTTTGTGATGAGGTAGAAGACGAGAAACACTTCCTGTTGGATTGTGGTGCTTATGACAAAATTAGAGGAAAATACATCGCCAAATATGTACATCCAACTTCGAACAGAAACTGTTACTATCTTATGAATGGTATCAATCAGAAGAAAACTAAAGATGTGTCGATGTATATATGCTATGCCCTGAAGCTCAGAGAAGAGACACTGGCTACCTACAGTTTATATTGTATCCAACTTGTACACATTTTAAAGTGCAGAGCTGCTGAAACAACTACTATACAT
>JAWQFJ010006238.1:5000-7500 GCA_034096865.1 Theodoxus fluviatilis | reverse complement strand
AACCGCGCAGCTTCGAACGCCGCACCCACTGGCCGAAATCGATTGCAGGTCAAGCACGCTGACCTTACGGCCACAGAGGCCCACAGTTAAATCTGATTCGTGTTACTTTTCAGCGCAGAGGACAACGCGACAAAAATATCAGCTGGATTAATATTTCTCAAGTGTTTCAAAGCTGTAAAAAGCAGATGAACTTCTCCGTACGACATCCACACGTGCCATGGCTATACGCTTGTGACCGTTTTCTGTATTCCAATGGCAACATCATCACACAGCCATGGCACGTGTGGATGTCGTACGGAGAAGTTCATCTGCTTTTTACAGCTTTGAAACACTTGAGAAATATTAATCCAGCTGATATTTTTGTCGCGTTGTCCTCTGCGCTGAAAAGTAACACGAATCAGATTTAACTGTGGGCCTCTGTGGCCGTAAGGTCAGCGTGCTTGACCTGCAATCGATTTCGGCCAGTGGGTGCGGCGTTCGAAGCTGCGCGGTTTCTGGTTGCATCCTTGAGCGAGGCGCTGAACTCCCCTTGTTTCTCCCCACCCAGGAGTAAAACGGGGTATCCGTGAGGGCATTGAGGGCTCGATGTAGTGCTACTAAACTGTGTATGCGGCCGCGAGACCGTATCGAGTTGGAATATTTTCCAGGAAGTGAAGTTGTGTGTCCGATCTCTCTGTCATTGTGTTTGTCGTCAGTTGCCAGTGCAAGATGAATCAACCTGCCCAGTGATCAGGGGATAAGGTTCAAAGCGTTTAGAGACCCAGGTATGAGTGATAAGTCATTATATAAAATCACACTTTTACTTTTCACCCTTTACTTAAATATATTTATTTCCAAAGATTTTTTTCAAAAATACTGCAGATGGTATCACGTGAGAAATTTCCTACATAACTCTTTCTTCCCGAAGTGCTTCTCTTAGTTAATTGCAATAAATGTGCTTGCGTTTCTGTCGAGACTTGTCGTCCATTAGTGGGTGCTTAACCCACGCAGCACTCGATCAATGTGTAACACTAAGCTTTATTAGATAAGAACAGTCCCTTCCACAAACTGTTTTCATGGGGACTTATTTTGATGTGGAATTAATTGTGTCTTTTAGCTTTTAATTGACCTCTCGTAAATATGCCTTTATTGTTCGGATTTATAGGAAAATAACTTCTTACATTAATTTTACTCGAATAATTGTTGTTCACAATTTTGACTTTGTGGGTGCTGAGCAAAACGAATTCTATGATAGCAGTGATAGTGATAAAAATGTATATTCTGTGTTGTATCATATTCATTGCATTACATTGTATTGTATTTGTTATATTGTGTTGCGTTGTGCTGCTTTGTATCGTATTGTGTTGTGTTTATTGTACTCTGCTGTAATGTGTTTTATTGTGTTTATTGTATTTATTGTATTGTATTGTATTGTATTGTATTGTATTGTATTGTATTGTATTGTATTGTATTGTATTGTATTGTATTGTATTGTATTGCATCGCATTGTATCTTACTACAGAAGTCATCAGTACACATTCCAGTGCAACCCATCATCGTTCCGAACGCGGTTCTCTCCCCCTGTCTGACTCCCAGCTTGGCAGACAAAGGGCGCCAGCCGTCTGGCTTTTATGGCCACCGGAAGTGGAAAGACCCTCAGGGGACATCACTCTGGGGAAGGTGCCGGCGTCTTTGCGGTCATTGGCTGGGAGGGGGTAGTGTCGAGGGAAGGAGAAGTGAGGGGGAAGTAAGGTTGAAAAAGGAAATGGAGAGAAGAAGAGGTTGGGAAAAGGCGATTTGAAAGGTGAAGGAATATTGAACTTGGACGATGAGTTCTGTCTATCACAGCATTCAAGGGTTTTGCCTTACCCTTCCCATGTTTGTTTGTCACATGCAATACGCTAAAGATTAATGTAGACGACGTCTTTGTGTGTGTGTGTGTGTGTGTGTGTGTGTGTGTGTGTGTGTGTGTGTGTGTGTGTGTGTGTGTGTGTGTGTGTGTGTTTCGAGATAAATCTGCATTTGTCAGAATAGAATCGTCTTGAAAACCTCAGCACATCCTTGGCACGTGTCCTTCATGAATCGCATCTGCTCTACGTTGTTCAGGCCTTCTTTTCTATTCAATCAGACCTATGAACCCCACTACCTCTGCATGCCCTCATTGGTGGAACACAGGGTTTCACAGTTTCAACTCCATGACCACTGAACACTCGTCAAACCAGTGCACATCTTCATTGCAGCGCATTAAGTCATTATGAACATTTTTCTTTGGTTCAATTCTAGTTTGCTCTCTTGCATACATAACATAAATTGTGTTGTTTATTTTGCTGAGGTACACAAAACTGTGCGACTAATGGCTGGAGCCGCTAAATACCCTCTTCACGATCCCTCTGTGGGTTCGGGGTAAGAATTGACCCACCGCATCTCCCTGCGCGATTCTTAAGAGAGGCTAATAAATAGCGACATCGTGACTTCATTTGCACTTCCTCTAAGCTGCTCTAGTGATTTTCATGCTTAATGG
>JAWQFJ010006233.1:0-10937 GCA_034096865.1 Theodoxus fluviatilis | reverse complement strand
CAGACACAGACACAGACACAGACACAGACAGACAGACAGACAGACAGACAGACAGACAGACAGACAGACAGACAGACAGACAGACAGACAGACAGACAGACACACAGACACACAGACACACAGACACACAGACAGACAGACACACAGACGGACGGACGGACGGACAGACAGACAGACAGACACACAGACACACAGACACACAGACAGACGCACAGATAGACACACAGACAGACACACAGACAGACACACAGACAGACACACAGACAGACACAGACACACAGACACACAGATACACAGACAAAGCGAGAGCGAGCGAGCGATAGAGAGAACGAACGAACGAACGAACGAACGACATAGTTTATTTGTTAGGCCTCCGGCCTGTCACAATGTTTACATGTATGTGTCGCGACCACACCCGCTGGGTGGGCCCTTACCCTCTCAGGCAGAAGGAGTCAGGAACTCAAACCCCATTAAAACAATTACTGACACACTTTTTGACACAAGAAAATATTTATTAACCCCACCCTTAGCACCGCGCAGAATGAAATGGAACCGATGGAAGGGATGGTTGATGATGATATCTGATGAACAAAGAATGCAACTTATGTAACTAACAATGACACATCAAACAGTTCTATCCCACACACACACCTTCACCCTACCACATGTGAAACTACATTCTCCTTCACACGATAACCCAATCACATGTGACAATACACTATCACTCACCCTGAAAACCCAAAAATTATACCACAACAAACCACAGTCCACCCAAACCACCCCACAACAACAAGATAGTTGTCCAACCAGCGGCCGCTCCTACGCCGGCAACTTTCCCGTCAAACCAACATCTCTCACTGTCCGACACTGTCTCTCTCCCCGTCACCACGACATCTCCCACTGTCCAACACTGTCTCTTTCCCCGTCAACCCGACATCTCCCACTGTCCAACACTGTCCCTTTCAAGAACCCAAAACCCCTTACGACCGATCACTCCCGTCTCATGGCCCCCCCTCTGCGTCAAGTCGCAGAACAGGGAACGACGGACACAAGGTGCCCACGACCGTCGGTCCTCCCTTGGTCAGGTGGGCTCCAGTTGATGAGTGCCGCTGGGAACCTTCGCTGTCGACGACAGCTATGAAGAGTAGTGGGGACCTTCGGCGACGCCGACAACAGTGAGGATCATCGAGGACTGGGAATGGGGACGACAGCGATGCAGGACATCGACAACTTGGTTGGTGCGGGTCGTAGAGCCATGCAACTTAAACAACATCCCAGGCATGAAAGCACCCCGTCCTTTCCCTGGTGAAGAATTCCGTTGGTCTACACCAAACAAAGACAAAATAGTCTTCTAACTCTACTGGGCTGACATAAGCCACGCCACACACCGGGCTGACTGCAGTCACGCCACGCTTCCTGCAACACTCCCAAGAGCGAGGTTGCCTTCGCGCCCATAAATCAGCGACTGACAATATAAAACCCTCACCCCCAAAAGAAAACATGAGCATCGCCGGCAAACTCTTCTTCCCACAAATTCACGTGCTAAAACCGCACCGAGCTCGCTCACCCCGTCCATTCGCACGCGAAACGAGAACCGCACAGACTAGTCACGTGAAAACGCATCACAAACACACTACGCACCACTCATACACACACACATCCGCCACCACCAACACTAACTCTTTCACCGCTAGCAACCTGCTCGCGACAGTATGCCTCATCGGCATTTGTAATCTCTACAGCTTCTTGTCTACGCTTTAAAGCATAATACAAATACATAGCTAATGATCTTATTGTATATTGATCACTATCAGAAAATAAACGTCCAACATTTCTCAAGTCAGTAATGTTATACAAGTATTTCCGCCTTATATCTTCATATACTGGGCAGCCATACAGCAAATGAAATTCGCATTCAAATTCATCCCTACAGGAAGGACAAATATACAATGCATCTGGATTTTCGGGATTATAGCGCAGTTTGTGAGAGTATAATTCACTAAATCCAGAACGGAACTGAATGTACACATCACGAAAAGGTTTTTTATCAAGCGCATACAGGCAACTTTCTCTTCCCCACCTTAGCTTTATCTGGCAATAAAATCTATACCTAGCACTACTTAGCAATGCCCGTTTCCAGTCATTACAAAATTCAATGATCAAACACCTTTTCAGTTCCTTAATGAATTCTCTTTCATTTTGTACACTTTGACTCTCCCATACTCGTTCAAAACCGTGCTTACATAACAACACTTTCATATGATATGCCCAATTTTCCAGGTTAGAATTCATTTGCATTTTGTATATCAACTGTGGGTATCGAAAACTTTCCATACGGAGTAGTCGCAACCAGTACCTTACTGAACGTATGATGGCATTAACCTGAAGTGGATACCTACCCGTTTCTCCATAAACAATTAAAGCGAGAGAGAGAGAGAGAGAGAGAGAGAGAGAGAGAGAGAGAGAGAGAGAGAGAGAGAGAGAGAGAGAAGAGAGAGAGAGAGAGAGAGAGAGAGAGAGACGCACGCCAATTGAGACGCACAGACAAGAAAGACGATATACCTAAATGTCGAGGGAAGAGATGAAGTGAATCTGATTGCAAGTTCCTTTCTCACCAGGCCAAGAAAACAACAGTTACCGTTTCTGCGAAGACCAAAAACAGTCTGCCTGCAGCTGACCAGGCAGCACGCCATGTGGAGAACGCACGTCATCGCTGACTCACGAGGAATTTTTTGCGTTGCCTTGGAACCCTTGCTCCACTCTGTGGACTTCGGTACGTGGCAACACAATCGAAATCCCCCTTGGCAAACCTCGGGCCACACAGGAAAAAGCCTAGTTCTGACATCTACTCCTTGCCCTCGCTGAACAATTGGGAAAGTCGAATGCTCGGCAACACAATCGAAATCCCCCTTGGCAAACCTCGGGCCACACAGGAAAAAGCCTAGTTCTGACATCTACTCCTCGCCCACGCTGAACAATTGGGAAAGTCGAATGCTCGGAACATTACGACAACTTTCGAGCAACAACGCACACGAGTCAATGATATGTCTTGTGGTAAGGAGGCGACGGACAGAAGCGACGGACAGGCGGACGGGTGGGCGGACGGAGGGGAGAGAGAGAGAGAGAGAGAGAGAGAGAGAGAGATAGAAAGAGAAAGAGAGAGAGAGAGAGAGAGAAAGAGAGAGAGAGAGAGAGAGAGAGAGAGAAAGAGAAAGAGAAAGAGAGAGAGAAAGAGAAAGAGAAAGAGAGAGAAAGAGAAAGAGAAAGAGAGAGAGAGAACGAACGAACGAAAGAACGAACGAACTTTATGTTACAAGGGTAGTGAATTAGGCAGTAGTGCCTTTCTTACATTCAGGCCTTGAGGCACAATACTCAAATGTGGTGAAAGAGAGAGGGAGAGAGAGATATATATGAGAGGGAGAGAGAGAGAGATAGAGGGAGAGAGATATGAGAGGGAGAGAGATAGACGGAGAGAGAGAGAGAGAGTTGCTTTATCGTGGAATGACTACGAGGAGACCACTCCCCAGTCGCGATCCTGGGCACTGAAAGCCCTCTCTCATGTCTCACACCAGTTCTGAAGTCAAGCCAGCATTTCCCTCTTGGACACTTTTAGTCCATGGTTATGATTGAAGAGGTCGCCTGATTTCTGCCATGTGTTCACTCTCGCGCTCCGTGCTGGAACTTGTTGTCATCGAGGCCACCCCCCTTGAGCTGGCCCACCCAGAACTAGTTGTCTGCTTCCTATGTGTTGTAACCCACTCAAGAAGACTGCTTGGTAAGATTCTTGTAAAGTCTTCCCCTCTTCACATGCAGGGCGGTATTCGCAATGGCCCTCACAAAACGACGTCTGGTAAGAGGGGATTTTTGTTTCCCTCAGCATCACTCAGCATCACTCAGCATCACTCTGCATCACTCTGCATCACTCAGCATCACTCTGCATCACTCTGCATCACTCTGCATCACTCAGCATCACTCTGCATCACTCTGCATCACTCAGCATCACTCTGCATCACTCAGCATCACTCAGCATCACTCAGCATCACTCTGCATCACTCTGCATCACTCAGCATCACTCAGCATCACTCAGCATCACCAGCATCACTCTGCATCACTCAGCATCACTCTGCATCACTCAGCATCACTCTGCATCACTCTGCATCACTCTGCATCACTCTGCATCACTCTGCATCACTCAGCATTACTCTGCATCACTCTGCATCACTCAGCATCACTCTGCATCACTCTGCATCACTCTGCATCACTCTGCATAACTCAGCATTACTCTGCATCACTCTGCATCACTCTGCATCACTCTGCATCACTCTGCATCACTCTGCATCACTCAGCATCACTCTGCATCACTCTGCATCACTCAGCATTACTCTGCATCACTCTGCATCACTCTGCATCACTCTGCATCACTCTGCATCACTCTGCATCACTCTGCATCACTCAGCATCACTCAGCATCACTCTGCATCACTCAGCATCACTCAGCATCACTCTGCATCACTCTGCATCACTCTGCATCACTCAGCATCACTCTGCATCACTCTGCATCACTCAGCATCACTCTGCATCACTCAGCATCACTCTGCATCACTCAGCATCACTCTGCATCACTCAGCATCACTCTGCATCACTCTGCATCACTCAGCATCACTCTGCATCACTCTGCATCACTCTGCATCACTCTGCATAACTCAGCATTACTCTGCATCACTCTGCATCACTCTGCATCACTCTGCATCACTCAGCATCACTCTGCATCACTCAGCATCACTCTGCATCACTCAGCATCACTCTGCATCACTCTGCATCACTCTGCATCACTCAGCATCACTCTGCATCACTCTGCATCACTCTGCATCACTCAGCATCACTCTGCATCACTCAGCATCACTCTGCATCACTCTGCATCACTCTGCATCACTCAGAATCACTCTGCATCACTCTGCATCACGCAGCATCACTCTGCATCACTCTGCATCACTCAGCATCACTCTGCATCACTCTGCATCACTCTGCATCACTCAGCATCACTCTGCATCACTCAGCATCACTCTGCATCACTCAGCATCACTCTGCATAACTCAGCATCACTCAGCATCACTCAGCATCACTCTGCATCACTCTGCATCACTCGGCATCACTCAGCATCACTCTGCATCACTCTGCATCACTCTGCATTGCCGAGGATTTGCTGATACTGTCGAGTTGCCGAGTGCTTGCCGCAATGGTATCACAGCGTCAGTGTTTTTTCGGAGCGCGCGGCAGTAAGCACATAAGAAATGAGAAAGTTGTCTTTGTTTAACTTGTTGTTTGTTTCCGCCTCTCCTGAATCAGCAGTGTTTCTGATTCTTTTCCAGTGCAACCGTTCCTAATAATTTCAAACTGCTGCCTCGGTGGAGAAAACTCACACAGTCTTTGAAAATGCTCTCGAAAATGTGATCTGCCTCGTTGTGAGTTTTTTTCCAAGCAAATTCTATAGAGGAGCGTAGGTCGTGAAACGCAGTACTCTTGCAGAGTAATTCTCTTTCAAAATCATGCATTGTACAGCCCCGGAGAAGACGGCAAGTAGCGTGCGCATGAGAATACATGATTTATTTTCCTTTAGCTCTTCAGTCTGCAGCTGCTGCTTCTGCTCACCCAGTAGACTCTGTAGCTGCTTGGGGCCCCTGGCTGACCTACTGGGGCCGCTCCTGGCTGAGTTACTGGAGCAGGCCCTGGCTGAACTACTGGGGGAGCCTCTGGCTGAGCTACTGGAGCAGGCCCCTGGCTGAGCTACTGGAGCAGGCCTCTGGCTGAGCTACTGGAACAGGCCCCTGGCTGAGCTACTGGAGCAGGCCCCTGGCTGAGCTACTGGAGCAGGCCCTGGCTGAGCTACTGGGGCAGCTCCTGGCTGAGCTACTGGAGCAGGCCCCCAAAGCCCAGGAGCCAGGTGTTCCAGCTGGTGAGGCAGACATCGAGCGACTCTGGCCGTAATTTGCAATTTACGGCTGTCGTCTGTTCTCGTTCCTTGAACTGTCATCATTTTCTGTTGTCGAGAAAGCGTGCAGAGCTAATGAATATGCATATGGAATCTTCCTGTTCGACTCGCTCATGTTTTCTGCTGTCAAGTGATCAGAGCACTTCCCCCTGTTTGTTCAATGCAGATTTAGGGCGCGTTTGTTTGGCCAAAAATCTCGAGATTGTCCCTGAATGGCTAGTCGAGGTCGAGTGAGATGCTCCTACAGCTATAAAAACGGCCAATCAACTCAAAAGGCGGAAGAACATGGCTGCGTCCTGGCGCCAGAGTCCGTGAAGAAGTTGCCGATAGACGAAATAACTGACGATTCAGCGATCACATCAGTTTTTCACTTCATAGAACTCACCATGGTGTCATATCGAATGGCACGCGGGAACTTTTTCAACGAAAAAAACAACAACTCGGGTTCAACTGTAGACAATTTTGTCCAAAATAGTAGGCCTCGATTCATATCGATCAATTCAAGGAACATAATTCATAGAGCCTACGTATACGGTGTTGCGTGTTTGCAGGCGATAAATAAATATTCGGCAGTGTATGTCCAGAAATAGCCTATACACCTACTCCTCAAGGTATACAAATGAACACTCAAACAGCAAATACTTCCGTGTAGGTAAACTTTTCCACTCTTGGACCCTGAGAAGCACATTACAGGCACTGCTATCTCCGAACACCAGCCCAACTTGCACTGACTCCGCCATTTTGGCTCATCCGGGTCACTGCAGCGGGAAGCATCGAGGGAGCTCCTGACCTCCCTCGGCCTCACGTCTTCACGGCGAGTGTGTTCTTTTGAGCGAGGAACGAGCGGAACGCCTAGTCCTCGAGATTCTCTCGAGATTTTGGGCCAAACAAACATACGTGTAGAGGTGAGCCGGTTGCAGTCGCTTGCGAGTATAGGCAAGTCTTTACGACTATCAAATGTTGGCACATGGTGACACCGGTCTATGCTTGCAAGCGACTTGCTAGCGACCGGAGCTCGTAAACTCGGTCGCTTGTGGATAGGGGATGCGGTGTTCGAAGCTGCGTGGAATTCGCTTGTAGGAAATGCACCACGAGGGAGACAAGATTTCCGAATGCATTTTCAAAAGTTGTGAAAGTCCCCCCTCCCCTCCCCCGCCCCCCCCCCCCCCCCCCCCCCCCCCCACGAGACAGCAGTTTGAAATTATGAGGAATGGTGGCACTGGGGAGCGATAAAAAAAACCTGCTGAATCAGGACCGGTGGAAACAGAAAAATCAAACAAGAACATTTTCTCTTTATTTTGTCTGTTTACTGCAGCACGCTCCGAGAAAACACTAACGTTGTGATCACGTTGCGGCAACCACTCGGCAACTCGACGGTCTCAGCAACTCCTCGGCAACTCCTCGGCAACTCCTCGGCAACTCCTCGGCAACTTCTCGGCAACTCCTCGGCAACTCCTCGGCAACTCCTCGGCAACTCCTCGGCAACTCCTCGGCAACTCCTCCGCAACTCCTCGGCAACTCCTCCGCAACTCCTCGGCAACTCCTCGGCAACTCCTCGGCAATGCATAACGCAGTGGAGTGAAAAAAGTGCATACTTGGCAGAAATTGCTTTGTAAGGACAGTTGCGAATACTGACCTGCATGCCCTACGAGCGAAAGAGGGAGAAACTTCACTAGAACTACACCAAGTAGTCTACTTCAAGGTCGTCATAGTTGCCAGAGTGCATGCGTCGCGTTGTTCTTGGTGCTTCTCAGGATAATAGTTCGGATGATGTTGAAGATTCTTACAATGATGATTTTGATAATTAACATAATTAATTTTTGGGATGATTTATTAATGATGATGACGACGACGACGACGACGACGACGACGACGACGACGACGATGGTGATGGTGATGATGATGATGATGATGATGATGATGATGATGATGATGATGATGATGATGATAGTGATTTACGACTCGTTCTTTTTACGGTTTTAGATTATTATGGGTCCTTTATCGAGAACGCGTTGGTGGGAACACCAAGAAAAGGTTCTTGTGAAAATGCCTGATTGCCTTGAGATAGCTTCTCCGTCGGATGCAACGTTGAAATGGGAGGACAACATGCGCATTTGGCCGCCTGTGAGCTACGTAAAAATCGTCAATTATCTCATGTTTGCTGAGGGCTGTGATGGCGACGCCATGGAAAACTACAAAAGCATGGAATCGTACAACTACTTCCAATCGCGAAAGGTTAGTACAACTGCCAGTTTTTAGCCATCTTTCCCAACTCTTTGACAGAACCTTTTGTAGCGTTCCTTTTGCCTTTCGACTGCTGCTCAAACTTTTGATTGTATGCGTTTCGGTAGCATCACCGTTTCTTCAGAGAAGATTAATTTGCGCAGTTGAATTGCGATTTTGATAGTTTAGCCGCTTGGATACGTTTGAATACTGTATGTGTGATGCTCTAGTTGCGAACATTAACAGTAGTGACGCTAGGAAAGAGTTTTTTTTTGTCACAGACATCGTTTGTGCACGTTTGAATGTATTCTGCATGAGAAATAAATATCGAGATAACTTCTGAAAAAAAGTAATGCTAATAGTAATAACCCAGTGAATGAGTGTAGTCAGTGGCACCCAAACCCAGTCTCTGAACTACAGGAGTGGCAGCACACCAAAACAAATGCCGCGTGTACGTTTTTGCTTTTCAGTGTTACTTATTACTTCACATACAGTAATTTAATACTTTATTCTTATTCTCAAATTGCTTGGTTTTTTGTTTCAGGTTGGTGCTTTGTACACTGCGGCAGTGACTTCAGAACTGGTGTATGTCAGAGGTGAGGTCACACCAAGTCAAGCTGTGAACAATGAAAAGCTCAAGGCATGGGTCCTCTGCACCACTGATGGCGTCATTGAAACAGCAGGCTGCACCTGCAAAGCTGGACAAGGAAAATCATGTAGCCATGCTGGAGCAGTTTTATGGAAGGTATGTGAAAAGTGGCATTAGAAACAGTGTTGTAGTACAGGAATTTTATTTCTATTGGCCCAAGTTCCTAAATGTTTGTGTGTGCAATGCATGTGTGAATATACAGCGCCTTATTAGTCTGTCATTTGTGTAAAATGTTTTTATAATTTCATGCGTGCTCTTATGCACTGCAAAATAGAGAACACTGCAGACAGTGCAGTAAAGCCTTGAGTTAAACAGTCCCTCTAAATGACACCTGTGATCCAAGGACAGGCATTTCAGAGTGCTCACATCAATTTGCTGATGTAATGTGGGTCTATTTTGTTTTTATAATTTATTTATGGGATACACTATGCTATTCAGTGACTGACAGTTGTATCAACAATGTGTTCCAGCTGGAAGCAGCAGCATCTTCAGGGAGATCAGGGGAGGCCTGCACTGACAGAGAGCAGAGGTGGAACCAAGGCACCATAGCAAACATCGGCCCCAAGAGAATGAGCCAAGTGTCCTTCCAACGACACAAGCAGAATGCAGATGTTGATCTTCAGGCTGCAGAGTCCATTGGCAGCGAAGTGACACTTCCACCGATACAGAAGTATCTCACCCATGAAGAATTTCAGCGCGGCATGGAGAACTCCACAGTAAAGGGCTTGGTTGTGGTGCCAGGTAGCATGATTGCCAAGGCAGTGACTGCAACAATCCCCCTACCACACCCCACTACCACACCATGTTCTGTACTGCAGCATGGAGATCACAAAGGGGACAACAGCTGTCCCAAGTGCAGACCATTCTATGACAAATTTATTGACATTGATAGGGAGCAGGTAGAAAAAGCGACAAGGGTGCAGAGAAACTCGAGTGCATGGCACGACTCGCGCAGAGTGCGCCTGACTGCCAGCACATGCAAAAAAGTGCCTGTGCGATCTACCACAGATCCTGCAAAGTTCCTGCGGGAACATATGTATCCCACTTTCCGCGGCAACAAAGCCACACGCCATGGACAGTTGTCAGAACCAAAAGCGTTGCAGGAGCTAGGAAACATGGGCTTTCCCTCCACCCCATCTGGTACGGTGCTGCATGCGGAGGAACCCTGGCTATCAGCAAGCCCAGATGGGATTCTTCAAGATGGAAGCATCGTAGAGGTAAAGTGCCCTGATGTGGCAGACATCCATGAATGTCTACAGGCAGGCAAGCTTGTGAGTGACTGTCACATTGTTGAGGGGAAGCCTGCAGTGAAGCAGAATGGTAGCAGAGGCTACTATTTCCAGATGCAAATGGCCATGCATTGCACTGGAACTGATATATGCAAGTTTTTTGTTTGGTGTAGTGGTGGACATGTGCTGATTGATGTGAAATACAACTCGGGCTATGTCAAGAGGGCTGTCGAGAGATTGAAGGCATTTTACTTTCAAACAATGTTGCCCAGAATTGTAGATGATTTTGATGCTGGCCGTCTGCAGCTCGGTGCACAGTACAGGGCACTGGCAAACAGAGAGTAGGTGCCTGTGGTTTTATAGACCAATGACTAATGTTCTGCACATGGATTTTGGGGACAAGTTCAAGAAGAGACAGATAGAGCATCTACCGACTTAGAAAAGCTTGTACCCTTTGAGATTTGTTTCAAACTTGGACTGAAAATTATAGTTATAGTTCACATCTATCAGCACATGTCCACTAGAAAATTTATTACATATTTAATTTATGAAATACTTATTTTGTTCTTGAATGCTTTATCGTTAGTGTACTGGAAAAGAATGGTGGTGCACAAGAAGTAAAGCCTTGATCTTGATCTGCGTGGAGAAGACTGGTTAATATTGTTTTAAAATGTTAGTGTTTCTGTGCAAGATTGAGATTTTTTATTTGATTTTTTTTTGCACCTTTCTTTTATGAATCACCATTTAGTACTTCCTGTAAAAGTATAAGTTATAACAGGGGTCATGCACAAAGGACAAACATGTACAGTAACAATAATGTGCAGTACTACTTATTGTGAAAGACTTTG
>JAWQFJ010006231.1:0-10747 GCA_034096865.1 Theodoxus fluviatilis | reverse complement strand
GGAAGGAGCCTACTTGGCCCCGAAAGCTCTGTATTAAATTTGTAAAGTTGGACAAGAGTTTCCCTACTTCTTTTGTTTCACTGCAGAGAAAGACATGGTTGCAAGAAGAAAGCTGACGGCTGTTGATCGTGGCCGAGTCCTGGGTTGGGCCCAGAAGGGTGTTTCTCAAAGAGAAGTTGCCAGACGGTTGAGAGTGGGTCTTTCCGTCATTCAGCCCCTTCCGTTTTTGTCTCTTTTCCCTTCATCGGATTTAATCACCTGTTTAACCGTCTCTTTCTCTGTCATGCTACTCATATCATTTCCAGAGCCTTTGGCCGTAGAATTATTCTCCGATTCAGCTCCAGTAGAAAACCTGTTCAAATCAGGCATGAGCGGTTCTTCAGCAGTAGTGGTGGGTTTCCTTTTCTTACTCTTCGTGTTCCAACACTTCTAACCATTCGTTAAATACCGTGTCTCCATCATTGTGAATTGCTTGCTCTCGCTTGGAGTGCATGATTTCATAGAATGGCGTATCGGCAGTGTCGGCGGAATTTCCTCGAGGAAGCTGATAAGATACATCATGCTGCAGACTGGTATTTCCTTGAGGAAGCTGATAAGATACATCATGCTGCAAGCTGGTATTTCCTTGTGGAAGCTGAGAAGATACATCATGCTGCAGACTGGTATTTCCTTGAGGAAGCTGATAAGATACATCATGCTGCAGGCTGGTATTTCCTTGAGGAAGCTGATAAGATACATCATGCTGCAGGCTGGTGTTTCCTTGAGGAAGCTGATAAGATACATCATGCTGCAGGCTGGTATTTCCTTGAGGAAGCTGATAAGATACATCATGCTGCAGACTGGTATTTCCTTGAGGAAGCTGATAAGATACATCATGCTGCAGGCTGGTATATCCTTAGAGCGAATAGCTGCAGATGGTATCTGGAGTGATAGCATCATGCTGCAGGCTGGTATATCCTTGAGGAAGCTGATAAGATACATCATGCTGCAGCTGCGCAGCGAGGTTGGGCACTGCTCGAATAGATAATGTCGTCGAAATGACATTCCTGACGTACAGCAAAGAATTTCTTGACACTCACAATCAAGGAAGGTTATATAACAAAGAGTTATCTCACTTTACACTTTAATAAATTCTTTCGTTAAATTATTGCTCACATCTTGCCAAGTAATTATTTTAGAGCAGCCTCTCAAAAAAGAAAAGAACAGCATGAACCTAACTTCTTTTAACTTCTCGTTCAACTTGGGTGTTAATAACAGGTAGAAATGTGTGCCACTGAGCACACTTTTTATGGCGACTTCCTTCCATTCTCTAAAACCAGCCATTTTATCAGGGCAGGGAGTGGACACGGTTTGTGTTGGGTACCCTTGTATGCTACCTTGTAAGAAAGAAGAATAAAGGAGTTTGAAAAGTCACCGGTCCAACTTGTCCTCTCCATATCCCATCCACGCTACAACATCTACTGCCATGCTCGTCAGCCACGCACCTACCACACTTATTACACAGGGAGTCTATCCTAACCCCCAACTAACAGGAGGCCTATTCTTTACCCCATACGGAAGGGGTCTCATCCGGAAATTATAGACCACACGTCTGTGTATCATACTCCATCAGCTAAACGCGTTTCAGCCATAACCACGTTGTAGAGGTTTCTCGGTTGAAATATTAAATGAAAAGAAAAAGGTGTGGACAGTAAACGACAATTGTATTGAGTCAAAGTGGCACAAGATAGAATACAATTGTCGGTTACTGTCCACACTTTTTCTTTTCAGTTAATATTTCGACCGACCCCGGCACCCCATTCTTTACGGTTAAAATATGTTCGAGTACTACATGCGGCTACTCCCGTTGGACACTCCTCTCTTCAGCTGGAACCCGTGGTCATGGAGCTTTCGGGGTCTGCTCTAGTAGCTCCACCAAGGGCGGCCCCAAGCAGCTTGCAAGAGAAGCCTGCAGGGAGACTACAAGTGAAATACAGTCCCAGCAACTTAGCTGTCACTGCAAACTGCGTGTAAATCATTGCATATGCTCGTTCCACTTTCACACGCAAATGTACTAAATGACAATTGATTATCGTTGTTTTAAGAAATAGACGGTGTTTAAATGACTAACTTGATGTATATCCACCTTCACAGAACGCTGAATAAACGACTGAGAGACTCGAACTTTTCATGTAGATCCGTCGTGAAATACTGTTGTCAGGACGACTCAGGGACTCTCGACATGACTTGACCCTTCTATTCCACTTTTTGCTTGAGGTTCTGTTCCCAGACGCCTGCGCTTTTGCAGGTTGAGGAACTCTACTTCCTCAGTCCCGCCTCCATCTCCTCGAGCCTCGTGTGCCTTATCCCTAAAGGTGTGTTCTAAATGAGCAAAGCTTTGGCCTATTACGCCGAAATGTCGACTTCACGTAAGTGATTTGAGAGGCTTACCAAGTGTCCGAAGTTCAAAGTAAACGTCGGTGATCGTCTTCTCAAAATCCGATGAATACCTGGACAGAAGTAGACAGAAGCTGCATTCTGAACGACAGATGTTTGAATCAGCTCACTTAAAATTTCCATGCACACACACTGCCTCTTTTTGCATCCATACGTGCGAGGAGAAATGCCACGTGCATTTCTGACACTGCAAGCTTGACATAGACGGGACACAGCTGTTACTGCAAATCTGCAGAATGTACAGCCACTTATGAAATACGTGTCTGAAAGGAGGACGGATAGAGGGATGGCGAAGTCGTCATCTTTTACTGGCTGCCAGTAGGCGTGTAGAAGGAAGCGAGGCATCCTCAATAGCAAACTTGCAGTGATACTTCACAGACGAATCAGCAACATTAACTTTGACCTGCAAAACGTGTTATTTTGTCCATAACAAGAGTCTTATCAGGGGACCCACATGAACTACAAAAACTAGCCTCCACGAACTTGCATTTCTAGAAGTCTGCTGAAAGTGGGCGGCTTGGAGTATTGCGGGCACCAGTGAAGGCAAAAATGATACACTTGTACGATGAACCTTCATATGCAGCCGTGAGCCAACCTTGGGTTGGTATACCCTCCAGGGAGTGGAGATGGACTGGTACCTGACTGTGTGCGTCCTATTTATCAATGCGTTTGTCGTTGGATACTTGTAAAGGGTAGATCATGTTGCCCAGTGATCAGGTGGCAAAGTGTAAAGCGCTTTGACATCCAGAATTTGGGTGAAAAATTACCATGTAACGAGCATTTTTACCTTTACCCTCACCGCAAGCTGACTTGTGGTGCCGATGCACTCAATCAATAGAAGATGTTCGTGAAGAGTTTCAACGCGACTCTAATCGCCAGGTGATGTCATTGCTCGATGTCTTTAAAGAAAATTTGGTGTTGTGGTTTTTGCATGCATATTCCAGATTTGATTTATCGAAACTTCACACACTAGACCTTCCTCAACCTTTTTGGACCAACACGACTGATGAGGGGACGCGATCGGACTGAAATTTTCTGTTTGTAAATTTCCTTTCAAACACACTAAACATGCCTCACTGCATCCTTTGTAGCTCCCATGTCAATCATCGTTACAAGATATGCACATCCGGGACCTTTTTGAGATTAGTGATCAAATCTGAGTCACGCAAGAATCAAGAAAGACGAAAAAGGCATACAATAACGATGTCAATTATGCATGTGCACTTGAGAAAGCAAGCAAATAATAGTCTGATTTTCGTTTTAAATGCACATGCAACCCATCACACAAAATGGCGGTTCCTCAACCCGAACTACGGTCCTACCCCTTTATTCCGATGGACACATCCGCAGAAATCGAATATATATTTTTTCCCGAAACATGAGGGCCTGTTGCTCCTCCTCCGCCGCCTCCTCCTCTGCTTCCACCTCCTGTTTCTCCTGTATCTACTCCTCCTCTTCCAGCTCTTCCTCTTTCTGCTACTCCTCCTACTGCTTCTCTTCCTTCCCCTCCTCCTGCTCTTCTACCTCCTCCTGCTCCTCTCCCTGCTCCTCTCGCTGCTCCTCAGGTGCACAATAATTTTTTAAGGAGAAGGAGGAAGAGGAGAAGGGGGAGTGCTCCTATTCTTATCTGTTGGAGCTCCTTGTGAAAACGGGAGTGGAAGAGTGTGTAACCCATTAACGGCTATCAACTCCATCCGACGCCTTGAAGTCGAGACAGTGGGCAATGAGTGGGCCAAGCAGCCTATAAAACAGGTTCCAGTGTCTTACCTTCCAGACCCGAGTCAGGCCAGGCTCCCGTTACTGCGGTCCCGTCTTGCCCACTGGACTCCAGGCAGCCCCCTGTTGCAGAGATGGCGTTCTTGCTGCCTGTGGCCTACATTCTTCTGGGAGCTTCCTCAAGGAAATTCCAGTCTGCAGCATGATGTATCTTATCAGCTTCCTCAAGGAAATACCAGCCTGCAGCATGATTTATCTTATCAGCTTCCTCAAGGAAATACCAGCCTGCAGCATGATGTATCTTATCAGCTTCCTCAAGGAAATACCAGCCTGCAGCATGATGTGTCTTATCAGCTTTCTCAAGGAAATACCAGCATGCAGCATGATGTGTCTTATCAGCTTCCTCAAAAAAATCCCAGTCTGCAGCAAGATGTATCTTATCAGCTTCCTCAAGGAAATCCCAGCCTGCAGCATGATGTGTCTTATCAGCTTCCTCAAGAAAATCCCAGCCTGAAGCAAGATGCATCTTATCAGCTTCCTCAAGGAAATAACCGCCTGCAGCATGATGTATCTTATCAGCTTCCTCAAGGAAATCCCAGCCTGCAGCATGATGTATCTTCTCAGCTTCCTTGAGGAAATACCAGCCTGTAGCATGGTGTACCTTATTAGCTTCCTCAAGGAAATACCAGCCTGCAACATGGTGTATCTTATCAGCTTTCTCAAGAAAACCCAGCCTGCAGCATGATGTATCTTATCAGCTTTCTCAAGGAAATACCAGCCTGCAACATGGTGTATCTTATTAGCTTTCTCAAGGAAACCCAGCCTGCAGCATGATGTATCTTATTAGCTTTCTCAAGGAAATACCAGCATGCAGCATGATGTATGTTCTCAGCTTCCTCAAGGAAAGAGCAGTCCGCAGCATGATATATCTTATCAGCTTTCTCAATATATTATTATTATTATTATTATTATTATTATTATTATTACTATTATTATTATTATTATTATTATTATTATTATTATTATTATTATTATTATTATTATTATTATTATTATTATTATTATTATTATTATTATTATTATTATTATCATTATCATTATCATTATCATTATTATTATTATTATTATTATTATTATTATTATTATTATTATTATTATTATTATTATTATTGTTGTTGTTGTTATTGTTACTGTTATTATTATTATTATTATTATTATTATTATTATTATTATTATTATTATTATTATTATTATTGTTATTATCATTGTTATTATTATTATTATTATTATTAGTATTATTATTATTATTATTAGTTTTATTATTATTATTATATTATTAATGTTTTATTATTATTATTATCATTATTATTATTATTATTATTATTATTATTATTATTATTATTATTATTATTATTATTATTATTATTATTATTATTATTATTATTATTATTATTATTATTAATTATAATTAATAATAATAATAATAATAATAATAATAATAATAATAATAATAATAATAATAATAATAATAATAATAATAATAATAATAATAATAATAATAATAAATAATGATAATAATAATAATAATTGCGGACTGTTCTTTCCTTGAAGAAGCTGAGGACATACACCATGCTGCAGGCTGGTATTTCCTTGTGAAAGCTGATAAGATACATCATGCTGCAGGCTGGGTTTCCTTGAGAAAGCTAATAAGATACACCATGTTGCAGGCAGGTATTTCCTTGAGAAAGCTGATAAGATATATCATGCTGCAGGCTGGGTTTTCTTGAGAAAGCTAATAAGATACACCATGTTGCAGGCTGGTATTTCCTTGTGGAAGCTAATAAGGTACACCATGCTACAGGCTGGTATTTCCTCGAGGAAGCTGAGAAGATACATCATGCTGCAGGCTGGGATTTCCTTGAGGAAGCTGATAAGATACATCATGCTGCAGGCGGTTATTTCCTTGAGGAAGCTGATAAGATACATCTTGCTTCAGGCAGGGATTTCCTTGAGGAAGCTGATAAGACACGTCATACTGCAGACTGGGATTTCCTTGAGGAAGCTGATAAGATACATCATGCTGCAGACTGGGATTTCCTTGAGGAAGCTGATAAGACACATCATGCTGCATGCTGGTATTTCCTTGAGAAAGCTGATAAGACACATCATGCTGCAGGCTGGTATTTCCTTGAGGAAGCTGATAAGATACATCATGCTGCAGGCTGGTATTTCCTTGAGGAAGCTGATAAGATACATCATGCTGCAGGCTGGTATTTCCTTGAGGAAGCTGATAAGATACATCATGCTGCAGACTGGAATTTCCTTGAGGAAGCTCCCAGAAGAATGTAGGCCACAGGCAGCAAGAACGCCATCTCTGCAACAGGGGGCTGCCTGGAGTCCAGTGGGCAAGACGGGACCGCAGTAACGGGAGCCTGGCCTGATTCGGGTCTGGAAGGTAAGACACTGGAACCTGTTTTATAGGCTGCTTGGCCCACTCATTGCCCACTGTCTCGACTTCAAGGCGTCGGATGGAGTTGATAGCCGTTAATGGGTTACACACTCTTCCATTCCCGTTTTCACAAGGAGCTCCAACAGATAAGAATAGGAGCACTCCCCCTTCTCCTCTTCCTCCTTCTCCTTAAAAAATTAGTGTGTACCTGAGGAGTAGCAAGAGGAGCAGCAAGACGAGCAGCGAGAGGAGCAGGGAGAGGAGCAGGAGGAGGTAGAAGAGCAGGAGGAGGGGAAGGAAGAGAAGCAGTAGGAGGAGTAGCAGAAAGAGGAAGAGCTGGAAGAGGAGGAGTAGATACAGGAGAAACAGGAGGTGGAAGCAGAGGAGGAGGCGGCGGAGGAGGAGCAACAGGCCCTCATGTTTCGGGAAAAAATATATATTCGATTTCTGCGGATGTGTCCATCGGAATAAAGGGGTAGGACCGTAGTTCGGGTTGAGGAACCGCCATTTTGTGTGATGGGTTGCATGTGCATTTAAAACGAAAATCAGACTATTATTTGCTTGCTTTCTCAAGTGCACATGCATAATTGACATCGTTATTGTATGCCTTTTTCGTCTTTCTTGATTCTTGCGTGACTCAGATTTGATCACTAATCTCAAAAAGGTCCCGGATGTGCATATCTTGTAACGATGATTGACATGGGAGCTACAAAGGATGCAGTGAGGCATGTTTAGTGTGTTTGAAAGGAAATTTACAAACAGAAAATTTCAGTCCGATCGCGTCCCCTCATCAGTCGTGTTGGTCCAAAAAGGTTGAGGAAGGTCTAGTGTGTGAAGTTTCGATAAATCAAATCTGGAATATGCATGCAAAAACCACAACACCAAATTTTCTTTAAAGACATCGAGCAATGACATCACCTGGCGATTAGAGTCGCGTTGAAACTCTTCACGAACATCTTCTATTGATTGAGTGCATCGGCACCACAACTCAGCTTGCGGTGAGGGTAAAGGTAAAAATGCTCGTTACATGGTAATTTTTCACCCAAATCTGGATGTCAAAGCGCTTTACACTTTGCCACCTGATCACTGGGCAACATGATCTACCCTTTACAAGTATCCAACGACAAACGCATTGATAAATAGGACGCACACAGTCAGGTACCAGTACATCTCCACTCCCTGGAGGGTATACCAACCCAAGGTTGGCTCACGGCTGCATATGAAGGTTCATCGTACAAGTGTAGACATTTCTGCCTTCACTGGTGCCCGCAATGTAACGTGTGATGACATACTCCAAGCCAACTTGCAGCAGACTTCTAGAAATGCAAGCTCGTGGAGGCTAGTTTGAGAAGTTCATGTGGGTTCCCTGATAAGACTCTTGTTATGGACAAAATAACACATATTTGCAGGTCAAAGTTAATGTTGCTGATCCTCATGAAGTATCACTGCAAGTTTGCTATTGAGGATGCCTCGCTTCCTTCTACACGCCTACTGGCAGCCAGTAGAAGATGACGACTTCTCCATCCCTCTATCCATCCTCCTTTCAGACACGTATTTCATAAGTGGCTGTACATTCCGCAGATTTGCAGTAACAGCTGTGTCCCGTCTATGTCAAGCTTGCAGTGTCAGAAATGCACGTGGCATTGCTCCTCGCACGTATGGATGCAAAAAGAGGCAGTGTGTGTGCATGGAAATTTTGAAACAGTGAGCTGATTCAAACATCCGTCGTTCAGAATGCAGCTTCTGTCTACTTCGTCCAGATATACATCGGACTTGGAGAAGGCGATCACCGACGTTTACTTTGAACTTCGGACACTTGGTAAGCCTCTCAAATCACTTACGTGAAGTCGAAATTTCGGCGTAATAGGCCAAAGCTTGGCTCATTTAGAACACACCTTTAGGGATAAGGCACATGAGGCTCGAGGAGATGGAGGCGGGACTGAGGAAGTAGAGTTCCTCAACTTGCAAAAGCGCAGGCGTCTGGGAACATGACCTCAAGCAAAAAGTGGACGAGAAGGGTCAAGTCATGTCGAGAGTCCCTGAGTCGTCCTGACAACAGTATTTCATGACGGATCTACATGAAAAGTTCGAGTCTCTCAGTCGTCTATTCAGCGTTCTGTGAAGGCGGATCTACATCAACTTAGTCATTTAAACATCGCCTATTTCTTAAAACAACGATAATCAATTGTCATTTAGTACATTTGCGTGTGAAAGTGGAACGAGCATATGCAATGATTTACATGCAGTTTGCAGTGACAGCTAACTTGCTGGGACTGTATTTCACTTGTAGTCTCCCTGCAGGCTTCTCTTGCAAGCTGCTTGGGGCCGCCCTTGGTGGAGCTACTAGAGCAGACCCCGAAAGCTCCATGACCACGGGTTCCAGCTGAAGAGAGGAGTGTCCAACGGTAGTAGCCGCATGTAGTGCTCGAACGTATTTTAACCGTAAAGAATGGGGTGCCGGGGTCGGTCGAAATATTAACTGAAAAGAAAAAGTGTGGACAGTAACCGACAATTGTATTCTATCTTGTGCCACTTTGACTCAATACAATTGTCGTTTACTGTCCACACCTTTTTCTTTTCATTTAATATTTCAACCGAGAAACCTCTACAACGTGGTTATAGCTGAAACGCGTTTAGCTGATGGAGTATGATACACAGACGTGTGGTCTATAATTTCCGGATGAGACCCCTTCCGTATGGGGTAAAGAATAGGCCTCCTGTTAGTTGGGGGTTAGGATAGACTCCCTGTGTAATAAGTGTGGTAGGTGCGTGGCTGACGAGCATGGCAGTAGATGTTGTAGCGTGGATGGGATATGGAGAGGACAAGTTGGACCGGTGACTTTTCAAACTCCTTTATTCTTCTTCCTTACAAGGCAGCATACAAGGGCACCCAACACAAACCGTGTCCACTCCCTGCCCTGATAAAATGGCTGGTTTTAGAGAATGGAAGGAAGTCGCCATAAAAAGTGTGCTCAGTGGCACACATTTCTACCTGTTATTAACACCCAAGTTGAACGAGAAGTTAAAAGAAGTTAGGTTCATGCTGTTCTTTTCTTTTTTGAGAGGCTGCTCTAAAATAATTACTTGGCAAGATGTGAGCAATAATTTAACGAAAGAATTTATTAAAGTGTAAAGTGAGATAACTCTTTGTTATATAACCTTCCTTGATTGTGAGTGTCAAGAAATTCTTTGCTGTACGTCAGGAATGTCATTTCGACGACATTATCTATTCGAGCAGTGCCCAACCTCGCTGCAGAGCTGCAGCATGATGTATCTTATCAGCTTCCTCAAGGATATACCAGCCTGCAGCATGATGTATCTTATCAGCTTCCTCAAGGAAATACCAGTCTCCAGCGTGATGTATCTTATCAGCTTCCTCAAGGAAATTCCAGCCTGCAGCATGATGTATCTTATCAGCTTCCTCAAGGAAATACCAGTCTGCAGCATGATGTATCTTATCAGCTTCCTCAAGGAAATACCAGCCTGCAGCATGATGTATCTTATCAGCTTCCTCAAGGAAACACCAGCCTGCAGCATGATGTATCTTATCAGCTTCCTCAAGGAAATACCAGCCTGCAGCATGATGTATCTTATCAGCTTCCTCAAGGAAATACCAGTCTGCAGCATGATGTATCTTCTCAGCTTCCACAAGGAAATACCAGCTTGCAGCATGATGTATCTTATCAGCTTCCTCAAGGAAATACCAGTCTGCAGCATGATGTATCTTATCAGCTTCCTCGAGGAAATTCCGCCGACACTGCCGATACGCCATTCGATGAAATCATGCACTCCAAGCGAGAGCAAGCAATTCACAATGATGGAGACACGGTATTTAACGAATGGTTAGAAGTGTTGGAACACGAAGAGTAAGAAAAGGAAACTCACCACTACTGCTGAAGAACCGCTCATGCCTGATTTGAACAGGTTTTCTACTGGAGCTGAATCGGAGAATAATTCTACGGCCAAAGGCTCTGGAAATGATATGAGTAGCATGACAGAGAAAGAGACGGTTAAACACGTGATTGAATCCGAAGAAGGGAAAAGAGACAAAAACGGAAGGGGCTGAATGACGGAAAGACCCACTCTCAACCGTCTGGCAACTTCTCTTTGAGAAACACCCTTCTGGGCCCAACCCAGGACTCGGCC
>JAWQFJ010006230.1:0-11670 GCA_034096865.1 Theodoxus fluviatilis | reverse complement strand
CTGCAGTGATTTGGTAACATTTTCATTTCCCTTTTTATTCAACTACCGTTGAAAACTGTTCATGGGACATTGGTCGGGCAGGTGAATTTTTTTTTTTCAACAGCCATGTGTTACAAATGTGACGGGTCAGCAATTTGCATGCTTTTCCCCAAAAACGGCTTCGTTGTACCGCTCGTGAACGCTTTTTCAACAAAGGGTAACGCGCTAAAGTCTCCTTCACACTGCAGAATAATGTCATACGCAACCACTGTCAAGCTTTTGTCTGGTAACTCATTTTTTTCAGTTAGCATTGCAACAAATTGTAATTTCATAAAATTTCAAGAGTGACCCTTAAGTTATTGTGACTAGTGTACATTGTACTTTTGAAACCAGTGGTCATCGTCAAATCGCTTCTCCCGTTCTTTTGCCTCACAAACAACGCTGAAGTTTTCAGAATCGGCAGAGGAATTCAACGGCTCATTTCAACGGTGGGCAGAATATATGTTTCCATTACTCTCACCGAAAGATATCAAGGTAAGAAAACAGCAATTCAGCTTTATTTGATGAGTAAGGAATTCTATCAAATTTATTTACTTCATGCAGTCAGATTTATATTGTATTTTTATTGCTGAATATGCTGCTATCAATAGTCGTCTTTTACGTCGAAAAAAAGAAACGAAACGGCATGTTTAAAGTGTGCTACCCTTCACCGAGTTCTCAAACAGTTTATCATCATTTGACCACGGCATGAAATCACAAATTCCACTTTCGCTGATAAAGCCTGTTCTTAACTGAAAAAATATATCTTGGCTAATATTCACCAAGTATTGGCAAATTGCTTATTGGCAAACATTCGGCAAAAATTTGGCAACTCCTGCGCCATGACTTGGTAAATCTTTAGCTTCCTAATTGCTTGACGAAAACAAGCTAAGTTCTCGCAATCAAAGGACATTTGCAATCTGGCATCGATCGGTATCATGTCCATTAGGTAAGTGTGCAATGGCTGTAAATGTAAACGAAGTTACAGATTATTTCCGTCATTGTGCTCTGAGGGGATCTCACAAATATCTCGCGCCAATAGCTATTGGCAATACCTGTCGAATCCGTATTCCAAGTCTTTTCAAATATTTGCCAAGCTTTGGCAAAAATTAATTGAGAACCGGGACACTTGACCAAATATTCAGCGAATATATCCCAATACCCGGCAAATTTTGACCAAATACTTGGCCAGTATTTGCCAAAACTTGGCAAACACCAGTTAATAACCATCTTAAGTGAAGCATAACTTAGACTCCTTCGTCTCCTTTTGTCCGTTCAGTCATGATGTGGAAAAAACAAACACGCACACGCGCGCGCGCACACACACACACACACATATATATATATATATATATATACACATGTATGCATATATATATATATATATATATATATATATATATAATTCCTCCAAACATACAAAGACGTATAATTGAACAACAAGAGAGAATAAAAATGACCAAAAAAAACACAACAAAGAAACATTACTCAAACATGTTTTGACGTGATTCTACGAATACAACACGACAAACACCTAGAAAAAAAGTTTCAATCACACAAAATACGCAGATGGATGCAGGCTAGAATTAATTCAATTCCATGTTAGTCTCATTAGATAGAAAAATACTTTGAGACATCATGGTTGTTGGGGGTGGTTGGGCGGGGTGGGTGGGGTGGGGGTAGGGAATCACGGAAACGGTTCTGGTAGACACCAATGTGTATTACAATCAAACTGAATAATCTCATCGGATGGAGGACAGAAAGGCGAGTAAAGAAAAATAACCTATTCATGAGAGGACTTTGCCATCACGCTTTCTACAATCTAAAGCTCGCGTTCAAAATGAAAAGCCACTCTACGAGATGGTTCATGGGTTTATCTTACAGTAGGTCGAGAAAAATCCGGCGTTTCCTTTCAGTGGACTGTTTCGGTGCAGTAATGGCCAAGTGTTTTTTGGCCGAACTTCTATGATGGGCTACAGACGATTGGTTACAGATGAAAGAAAATACAGGGACAAAGGTGAGTTTAAAATGTGACTTTCCGATTCCGTGAGGTCTCATGAAACTCACATGCAGACGCACAAACACAAACACACAAACACAAACACAGACAGACACACACACACACATATGCACGCACGCACGCACGCACGCACACACAGAGTGGTAGACAGACACAGAAAGGTACAGACATCAATACTTACAGGCTTTCACACACACACACACACACACACACACACACACACACACACGCACACACACGCACGCACGCGAACGCGCGAGCGAGCGCGCGCGCGCACACGCACACACATGCAAAATGGTAGAGGTGAATACTTTGACGCAGATACTTGTAAGTTGCACATGCAGACACCTCTTCCGATGTGTGGAACAAAGAGGTTTTGATAATCTTTCGTCTCCGGTGGGTTGGGGGTAAGGATTCGCTCTCCGCTCTCTCCCTACACGGTTCGTAAAGGCTAGTGACTAGGGTTGTCGAGACTTGATTAGCTCTTGTTTTCGACCAGTTATTGTAATCTTGCAGTCTGTGGCCTTGAGTTGCCTACACAGGCTGACAGGACGTAGAACGGAAATGATCTCCTCATCCCCGTGGCGGGAAAATGAAGCGTTTTTCACAAGCACCACGCAGAAGCATCTCGCAAGGTTTCTACGCCTGTGGGTCGGGGATAAGAAAGGACCCATCGCCAGTTTCAGTGCATTGTGCATGGACAGAACATTATTTGGTTAAACTGCTCATCAGGCTCCTGGAGATATCAATGAACGTGAAATATGATGACAGTCTTTCGTGGACACTGCTGGTAGGGGGTCAGAGTTTTCCTTGGACTGCGTAGCCAGAAGCTCGTCTTGAACGAGCAAGTAGGTCCAGATCTTATTGATGAACCCTATTTTTGTTAGTTAACCTTGGCTAATGCTGAAAAGACAATATCCCTTGAGTTCAGAGATCGATTGATAATGGAAGCTCGTTGGTAATAGAAGCGTAAGAAACTGTTTCATTTCCCCCCATTTCTCCTCTGTAAAAAAACGCTGTCAACGTTGAATTTCGCCATAAAGTCTCAAGTTCACTATCAAACTACGCGACCCCAACATTCATTAGTAGACTTGCCAAGACAATACCTTCCCAGGTCTCCGTGGCAAACAAGATCTGTATCAAACATATACGGATACCGTATATGCATCTGTGTGCATATTTTTTACACCTCGCAACGGGGGGATTTGGTGTAAGCAGATACGACGTATTGTGCGTTCGTTTTGATGTGATAGTGGAGAGCCAACGTCGGATTAGAATGCTTCTCTATAAGTGGACTTGGTGCTGGTTCCTGAGCTCCCATGCGTTCAGTCTGTAGGTCTCTCCTTTGTTGTCGGGTTCCTGAAGACATTCAGTCACTGCACCCGCAGATCAAGGGGTCAACGATTTCACCACCTTACGTATAGATAACAAATTGGTCAATACTTACAGCTGTGTACAGCAAATACAAAAACCAGAATGATTTATCATCACTGATATCACCCCCACCCTCAGCCACTTTCATCCCCCCCAAAAAGGCAGCCATCGTTTCCAATTTTATTTACGTAACCAGAAAGATCATGTGTCCTGATTAGCATATCCTGGCAATTCATGTGAATGTAAGAGCTGTTTTATAACAACTGTTTGAATATCACATTGTAGGCGTGCTCTATTCGTCCTAACTCAGGCTAACAATTCTATGAGAAGATGCATTGATTCCATATTGCAAGCGACATTTTTACATGGCGTGACGACTGACGCTCTCTTTAACAGACGTAATATCCAGAGTTGTTTGAGACTTTCTGTTTTTATTGAGGAATACAGTTATTCAAGGCATTCCTTTTACGGCTTGTGCACTGTTTCCTCCCTTGCCGACCACTCGAGCTCTCGGAGGCAATAAAATGACAATTCTAAAGCAGTGACTGCAGTGAGAATAACAGCGCTGGGTTAGGACGCCATTTATATTTTTCCAAAGGGAATGAGACATACACTTTGATTGCCTCTCGAGCATTCAGCACATGCTGACGTTTCGTTGTGTAATTCTCTCTCTCTCTCTCTCTCTCTCTCTCTCTCTCTCTTCTCTCTCTCCTCTCTCCTCTTTCTCTCTCTCTCTCTCTCTCTCTCTCTCTCTCTCTCTTTCTCTCTCTCCTTTCTCTCTCTCCTCTCTCTCTCCTCTTTCTCTCTCTCTTCTCTCTCTCTCTTTCTCTCTCTTATCTCTCTCTCCTCTCCTCTCTCTCTCTCTCTCTCTCTCTCTCTCTCTCTCTCTCTTTTCTTCTCCTCTCTCTCTCTTCTCCTCTCTTTCTCCTCTCTCTCTTCTCTCTCTCTATATCTCTCCCCCCCTCTCTCTCTCTCTCCCTCTCTCTCCTCTCTCTCTCCTCTTTCTCTCTCTCTCTCTCTCTTTCTCTCTCTCTCTCTCTCTCTCTCTCTCTCTCTCTCTCTCTCTTTCTCTCTCTGCAAAATGTTTCCTCTATTATTTTCTTTCCTGGTTTCACATCTCAGTCGTGAAGTAATTGCGAAAGGAAAACATGGGGTTCAATTAGAACCTAATGGCGTGGAACTGTTTATGTTGCTTTTCGTTGATGACGTTGTACTTTTATCTGACACGGTGCCTGGTCTGCAGAATCAAATCAATAACCTCAAAAATGTTGCTGATAGACTAGGTCTTGTGATAAACACAGAAAAAACCAAGTTGTTATCTTTAGAAATGGAGGGTATGTGGCTGCTCACGAAAAATGGGTGATTAGTGACTCCAGGCTTGAGGTTGTCGCACAGTACAAGTATCTTGGAGTGACTCTATCCACCAGGTTGTGTACAAATACAATGTTATCCGATATAGTTACCAGAGCCAAAGCAGCGTCCATTCAGATCCAAAGGTCCTTGAGAAAGCTTACCTTAGTTACGCCTGATATATTGTACAAAATTTTGACGCACAAATACAACCTATACTGTTGTACGGATCAGAAATTTGGGGCACCAATGACTGTAAATGCATTGAAACTGTCCATATGTACATGTTAAAGTGGTTTCTCAATGTTGCCTGTAATACACCCAACGTTATGATTTATGGAGATACAGGGAGGTATCCACTGGACATAAATGCTAAATTACACTCGGTGAAATATTGGTTAAAACTACTTAGAATGGAGTAGGACAGATATATCCTTACCAAGTGTACATGTCTATGCTTAGCTTAGTTGATGTGAAACATAATTGGGCAACAGGTATTAAAACATTATTGTTGAAGTATGATTTCAAAAGGGAGTGGGATGGTCAAATGGTCCAAAATGAAACTACATTCATGAAACAACTTAAATGTAGAATGATTGAGTGGTACGACAGCAACTGGAGAAATTGTATACAGCAAAGTACAAGATATTCCTTCTACAAATTATTAAAGTTTGAACGCGGTATAGAGCCATACCTTTATGCATTAGACAAGAAAGTCTTTCGAGATGCCTGGATACGCTTCAGAATGGGAATTAGCGACTTATTTAATCATAAGTATAGATACAGTACTGCGTCATACCCAAATATATGTCCATTATGTATGGAAACAGAAGAAGATGAAGTTCATTTTCTACTATATTGTCCAGCCACCTACGATCTAAGGATTAAATATATAATACCGTTTATACAAATTAGTTTTAGTGGACCCCTTGCTGACATGTTCGCAACTGATAATGTCATTGTTATTAGAAGTATTGCCACATACATTTACAAGGCATTCCGTAGAAGAACAGAAGCCATGGTAATGTTCGACAGCCACATAAACCTTATTGAAAATTAGAATTATTACTATAAGATGCAATTGTCACCGTTGTTTGATAGGTTATTGGGAAGTGACATCCTTAGGTACAAATTTTGTCATTTCTTGTAACTTGTAATGGGCCGGAGGTCCCCCACAATAAACTCATTTGTTCGTGTTCTCTCTCTCTCCCTCTCTCTCTCGCTCCTCTCTCTCTCTCTCTCTCTCTCTCTCTCTCTCTCTCTCTCTCTGTCTGTCTCTCTTTCTGTCTCTGTATCTCTCTCTCTGTCTCTGTCTCTGTCTCTCTGTCTCTGTCTCTCTCTGTCTCTCTCTGTCTCTCTCTCTCTCTCTCTCTCTCTCCTCCCTCCCTCCCTCCCTCCCTCTCCCCCACCCTCTCTCTCCATCCCACCCACCCTCTCTCTCCAACCCACCCACCCTCTCTCTCCAACCCACCCACCCTCTTACTCTCATTCTCTCTTCCCTTCCTCCCCTTTCCCCAGCCCCCCCCCCCTCTCTCTCTCTCTCTCTCTCTCTCTCTCTCTCTCTCTCTCTCTCTCTCTCTCTCTTTTACCACATTTGAATATTTTGCCTCAAGGGCTGAATGTAAGAAAGGCAATACTGCCTAATTCACTACCCTTGTAAAATAAAGTTCGTTCGTTCGTTCTCTCTCTCTCTCTCTCTCTCTCTCTCTCTCTGACAAGAGTCGATAGTCTTGCCATTACACAAGAAGGGTGATATTCATATTCCGGATAACTATAGAGGTACATCGCTGTCGAGTATCCTCAGCAAAGTATTTACATTTATACTCACCAGCAGGCTGCAGGACTGGGCAGAAAGTACTAATGTTGTTGTGGAGGAACAGGCTGGTTTTCGTCGGGGCTATAGCACTGTAGACAATATTTTTGTGCTTCAGGCCTTGGTAAACGCAATTCGTCGAGTAGAAGGAAGGTATATGCAGCCTTTGTTGACTTTAAGAAGGCGTTCGATATAGCACTGTAGACAATATTTTTGTGCTTCAGGCCTTGGTAAACGCAATTCGTCGAGTAGAAGGAAGGTATATGCAGCCTTTGTTGACTTTAAGAAGGCGTTCGATATGGTTAACAGAACCGTTTTCTGGGATATCCTTATTTCCTATGGAATTAGAGGAAGGATGTTGAGCATGCTCCAGGCAGTATACTCAAAAGTGATCTGTAGAATAAGATGCAATGGATGCTACTCGGACCCCCTAGAATGTTTATCGGGCCCGAAACAAGGCTGCAAGATGTCCGATAATGTTTTCCCTCATTGTGAACTATGTGGCCAAGCTAATGATTCAAAATGGTAAACATGGAATCCAAATCATGCCTAGCAATACTGTATTATATTTGCTGTTATTCGCCGATGACGTTGTTCTCGTTTCTGATACTGCTATGGGTTTGCAAAACCAACTGAATCAACTACAGAAGGGAGCTGATACTGTTGGTCTGACAGTAAATCGAGAGAAAACCAAAGTGGTTGTTTTCCGTAACGGGGGCTTTCTCGGGGGAAAAGAAAAATGGCATTTGTGTGGCGAGCGGTTGGAAGTAACCCCAGAATACAGATACCTTGGCTCCATGTTTACTACAAGATTGTCGTTCAATTTGCTCCAATTAGATCTTGTTCATAGAGCTAAGGCTAGTGCTGCTCAGATCACAAGGTGTATCAGAAAGTTACAATGTTTATCACCCGATGTCTTTTTTAAGATGTTTGATGCACAGGTGTCCAGCGTTCTTATGTATTCGGCGGAAGTATGGGGTCAGGATAACTGTTCAGTCATTGAGAATATACATATCCAAACAATGAAAAGATACCTCAATCTACCATCAAGGGCTCCAAATCTAATTGTCTATGGCGAATGTGGAAGACACCCTTTGTATATCAGTTGCATAATTCGTTCTTTTAAGTACTGGATAAGGATATTACGTATTGAAACTTCACGTTACCCTCATCTAGTTTATAAGACGATGTTAAATTCATGCAATCAACAAAATTGGGCAAATAAGATCAAGGAAGTGTTGTATAGATATGATTTTCAACATGTATGGGATAATCAGATGGTGCATAGCGATGGAGAATTTTTCAAAGATTAGAAAGGGCGCTTAGTCCAAGAGTACTGTGGCTATTGGTCACAAACTCTGTGAAATACCGAAAGGTACTCGTTCTACAGGAAGTTTAAAACGTGGACAAAAGAGAGTATAAACTAGCCACTATGTGTTTCAGCTTCTTCAATCAAACTGCACCACACGCACTCAGAGAAATTCTCACTGTCTACACCCCCGCTAGAAATAACCGTTCAGCTGCAGACACCAAAACGTTACATGTCCCCCGTCGCAAAAAGAAAACCCAAGGACAGCGAGCTTTTTCGTATATCGGCCCTGTAACGTGGAATAGCCTACCTTTCCCTGTCCGTCACTCTGACTCCATGTCCCAGTTCAAAACCTCCCTTAAAGGCACACCTGTTCCGGTCAGTCTTTCCTAACGAGCAGTGAGGTGCCTCACAAGGCGCCTCAATACTGTTTCGTGTTTTTGTGTATTGCTTGCTAGGTTAAGTAGTTGTATTATATTTATCTATTTTATTGTTTCAACTGTACAGTGTGCGAGTGTGGGAATGCTTTGTATGAATGTAGACTTTTCATTGTAAACGCCATGAGCTTGCCTATTAGGGAAGGTATGGGCGTATAAGTAGTCTGTATTATTATTATTATTATTATTATTTTTTTAAAGCTATTTATTTGCTCTGGACATAAAGTATTTGCGTGACGTCTACATCCAGTTTAGAATTGGCTTCAGCGAGTTTTTCTGTCACAGGAATAGATATAAAGATAGAGCGGAAGAATTTGTACATCTGTCCTGCTTGTAGGGAGACTTTTGAGTGTGAAATTCATTTCCTATTTGCTTGTTCGTTGTACGAAGATATAAGACAGACATATTTTTCATTTGATTCCCTTCGGGAATAAGAAGCGCAGATTTTCTATCAACACAGGATTGTACACAAATAAGAGCATTGGCAGTTTATCTGTACCATGCGTTTAAGAGGAGACGGAAGGCGCTTGAGACAGATTTTTCCTCTGCCGACGCAATATGACCACAATGTATGTTGTGACAGGCTGGTGGTCTAACGGACATCCCTGCTGGCGTCAGAGGAGCCTACGAGTTGGAAGGTGGACGGTGAACGTGGACATGTCGTTGTCGTGTTGCGATTTAGGCAGCGCGACGGTCAGCCATTGCTTACGAGTAACAAGCGTGGCTTTTGGCGAAAGAAGACTCCAGCACAGAGACGACGGGACAAACAACGTGCAGACGAGCATCGACAAAGGGGTGAGCAGAGACATTTAGAAAAATGTTCGCGAGCAAATAATGTCGAAATGGATGTCATGAACAGAACTGTTTCTGCCTGCACTTCTGCACGAGATACTTGCTCCCAGAAGTCGGCCGATTACGTCACGCAGCCATCCTTGACCTCTAACCCCTCCAGCTCGGCTGATAACCCTGGTGAAGCAGCAGCCTCAGTCTCCAGCCAGGATTCCCTTGCAGTAGAGACACCATCACTCCAAGATGACCCACACGGTGCTACGGTTCCATCTCCTAGCACAGAAGCGACCTTGGAATACATCCAAAATGCGATGAGCGAGACGTCTCGGAGCATGTCTCATGCCCTGGAGAAACGAGCGCGTGCGTTCGAGACCAGTATTGCGGAGGTTTGTAGTTTGAGCAAAGTCACCGACCATGCTTCATATCTTCCGTCGACTGCTGCCAGTTCCCTGCACGATCCCGAGGCATTTGACAAGAAGACCATCCTGTCGTCACCTGTAAGATCATTTAGTATCACCCGACCGGCACTTCGGCCCAGATCAGCTGTTCTCCAACGCGGCAGGGATGCCGCCAGCGTAAACAAGCCAGCTGCGTGCAGGACGTCGCCAATGCGACAGCAACCTTCGCGCGCTGCACGCAGAACATGAAATTTCTCATTAACTGATTCGATACACTCGTGCACGTTGCATACGCCGACACTGGCTGCAAGTTTTTGAAGAACTTTTGTGCATAATTGTGTTTCGTTCGCACTTCGTTTCAATGTAATAGGCCGGTGGTGTTAAAAAGGTTTTAATATGTTCAGTTTCTCTCTTCTATCTCTCTCTCTTCTCTTCTCTTCTCTTCTCTTCTCTTCTCTTCTCTTCTCTTCTCTTCTCTTCTCTTCTCTTTCTCTTCTCTTCTCTCTCTTTCTCTCTCTCTCTCTCTCTCTCTCTCTCTCTCTCTCTCTCTCTCTTTCCCCCCTCCTCTCTCTTCACCATCTCTCTCTCTCTTTCCCTCTCTTCCTCTCTCTCTCTCTCTCTCTCTCATCTCCTCTCTCTCTCGCCTCTCTCCTCTCCTCTCTCTTCTCTTCCTCTCTCTCTCTCTCCCCTCGTCTCTCTCCGCCTGCTCTCTCCTCGCCCCTCTCTCTCCTCTCTCTCTAACTCGCTCTCTCTTTCTCTCTCTCCTTCCTCTCTCTCCTCTCTCTCTCTATCTCTCCTTTCTCTTTCTCTCTCTCTCTCTCTCTTTCTCTCTCTCCCCTCTCACTCTCTTCTCTCTCTCTTCTCTCTCTCCCCCCTCTCTCTCTTTCTCTTTCTCTCTATCTCTCCCCTCTCTCTTTCTCTCTCCCCTCTCTCTTTCTCTCACCCCTCTCTCTTTCTTTCTCCTCTTCTCTCTCTCTCTCCTCTCCTCGTCTCTCTTCTCTCTCCTCTCTCTCTCTCTCTCTCTCTCTTCTCTCTCTCTCTCTCTCCTCTCTCTCTCCTCTTCCTTATCTCTCTCGCCTCTCTCTCCTTTCTCTCTCCCTCTCGTTCACAAACATCTTTTCTCGTATCTTGACCAATTCGACTTATTATATCAATTGCAATCCGGCTTTCGTTCCTATCACTCCTGCCAAACTGCTTTATCCTTCCTGGTGAACGACTGGCTATCAGCCATTAACAACCGCCAACTGTATGGTACCATTTTCTTGGACCTGAAAAAGCCATTTGGCCTAGTTGACTACGAAATTCTCCTTAATAAACTCTCGATGTAATTGAAAAATCCAACATCAGTCTCCTTTTTCCGATCATACTTGACACATCAGAAGGCACAATGTGTGCAAGATGACAACGGGATGTATTCCTCTTGAAGACGAATCGTAAAGTCAGGGGTTCCACAAGGCTCAATTTTAGGTCCCATTGCTCTTTAGCTTGTATATAACTGACTAACCATTGAGTATATCAAATGAAAGTATCAAATTCACTGAGGTCCTAACAGACTTATCCCTCCAGGTTTACTGGAGGGCCTACAGACTTTATCTGTCTGTCTGTCTGTGTGTGGCTGTCTGTGTGTCCCGTCTCCACGGCTTATATCTAAAAAACTACTGGACGGATTTCCTTGAGATTTGCACACTAACTGGAAGTTAGGTCCGATTGAAATGTATCAAATTTTCAGAATCGAGGCTTGAAGAGAAAGTGATTTTTAAGTCGTGATTCTCGAAATTACGGCTCAAAAATCGATTGCAAATGACATGGACGGAATAGCAAATTTGACGTCAATAAAAACGTTACGTCATATGCAACTACAATTTCGATCCTATAATGCCAGGAGAACAATTTCGAAACACCTGGGGAGGTTGGCAATTTGATGGTATGGCGAAATTCCTACATGTGCGACGTCATCATAACGTACGTCATTATGCGAGACATCAGAGAATGATTTAGATAGATAGATTGTTCTCAGATGTCTTAGGCCGCGAGGCCTTTATCTGATCTTTTGATCAGTACTTATGGCTACTCTCACTTTTTACTACCCTAGTGCTAACGATCTTAAAAGATCGTGCCTGTGCTCAAGACTTTTCTGCCGGGGGCGTATGAGTGGCAGAGAG
>JAWQFJ010006227.1:10000-44857 GCA_034096865.1 Theodoxus fluviatilis | reverse complement strand
CATACCGCATATACACCCTATTCCATACCGCATATACACCCTATTCCATACCGCATATACATCCTATTCCATACCGCATATACATCCTACTCCATACCGCATATACATCCTACTCCATACCGCATATACATCCTATTCCATACCGCATATACACTCTATTCCATACCGCATATACATCCTACTCCAAACCGCATATACATCCTATTCCATAGCGCATATACACCCTATTCCATACTGCATATACATCCTATTCCATACAGTATATACACCCTATTCCATACCGTATATACACCCTATTTCATACCGCATATACATCCTATTCCATACCGCATATACACCCTATTCCATACCGCATATACACCCTATTCCATACACCACATATACACCCTATTCCATATACACCCTATTCCATACCGCATATACACCCTATTCCATACCGCATATACATCCTATTCCATACCGCATATACACCCTATTCCATACCGCATATACACCCTATTCCATACCGTATATACATCCTATTCCATACCGCATATACACCCTATTCCATACCGCATATACATCCTATTCCATACCGCATATACACCCTATTCCATACCGTATATACACCCTATTCCATACCGTATATACACCCTATTCCATACCGCATATACATCCTATTCCATACCGCATATACACCCTATTCCATACCGCATATACACCCTATTCCATACCGCATATACACCCTATTCCATACCGCATATACATCCTATTCCATACCGTATATACATCCTATTCCATACCGCATATACACCCTATTCCATACCGCATATACATCCTATTCCATACCGCATATACATCCTACTCCATACCGCATATACATCCTACTCCATACCGCATATACATCCTATTCCATACCGCATATACATCCTACTCCATACCGCATATACATCCTATTCCATACCGCATATACACCCTATTCCATACCGCATATACACCCTATTCCATACACGCATATACACCCTATTCCATACCGCATATACATCCTATTCCATACCGCATATACACCCTATTCCATACACGCATATACACCCTATTCCATACCGCATATACACCCTATTCCATACCGCATAAACACCCTATTCCAAACCGCATATACACCCTATTCCATACCGCATATACATCCTATTCCATACCGCATATACACCCTATTTCATACCGCATATACATCCTATTCCATACCGCATATACACCCTATTCCATACACCGCATATACACCCTATTCCATACACCGCATATACACCCTATTCCATACACCGCATATACATCCTATTCCATACACCGCATATACACCCTATTCCATACACCGCATATACACCCTATTCCATACACCGCATATACACCCTATTCCATACCGCATAAACACCCTATTCCAAACCGCATATACACCCTATTCCATACCGCATATACATCATATTCCATACCGCATATACATCCTACTCCATACCGCATATACATCCTACTCCATACCGCATATACATCCTACTCCATACCGCATATACATCCTATTCCATACCGCATATACATCCTATTCCATACCGTATATACATCCTACTCCATACTGCATATACATCCTATTCCATACCGCATATACACCCTATTCCATACCGCATATACATCCTATTCCATACCGCATATACACCCTATTCCATACACGCATATACACCCTATTTCATACCGTATATACACCCTATTCCATACACCGCATATACACCCTATTCCATACACCGCATATACACCCTATTCCATACACCGCATATACACCCTATTCCATACACCGCATATACACCCTATTCCATACACCGCATATACATCCTATTCCATACACCGCATATACACCCTATTCCATACACCGCATATACACCCTATTCCATACACCGCATATACACCCTATTCCATACACCGCATATACACCCTATTCCATACCGCATATACATCCTATTCCATACCGCATATACACCCTATTCCATACCGCATATACATCCTATTCCATACCGCATATACACCCTATTCCATACCGCATATACATCCTATTCCATACCGCATATACACCCTATTCCATACCGCATATACATCCTATTCCATACCGCATATACACCCTATTCCATACCGCATATACACCCTATTCCATACCGCATATACATCCTATTCCATACCGCATATACACCCTATTCCATACCGCATATACATCCTATTCCATACCGCATATACACCCTATTCCATACCGCATATACATCCTATTCCATACCGCATATACACCCTATTCCATACACGCATATACACCCTATTCCATACACCATATATACACCCTATTCCATACACCGTATATACACCCTATTCCATACCGCATATACATCCTATTCCATACCGCATATACACCCTATTCCATACACGCATATACACCCTATTCCATACCGCATATACACCCTATTCCATACCGCATAAACACCCTATTCCAAACCGCATATACACCCTATTCCATACCGCATATACATCATATTCCATACCGCATATACATCCTACTCCATACCGCATATACATCCTACTCCATACCGCATATACATCCTACTCCATACCGCATATACATCCTATTCCATACCGCATATACATCATATTCCATACCGTATATACATCCTACTCCATACTGCATATACATCCTATTCCATACCGCATATACACCCTATTCCATACACCGCATATACATCCTATTCCATACACGCATATACACCCTATTCCATACACCGCATATACACCCTATTCCATACACCGCATATACACCCTATTCCATACACCGCATATACACCCTATTCCATACACCGCATATACACCCTATTTCATACACCGCATATACACCCTATTCCATACACCGCATATACACCCTATTCCATACACCATATATACACCCTATTCCATACACCGCATATACACCCTATTCCATACACCGCATATACACCCTATTCCATACACCGCATATACACCCTATTCCATACACCGCATATACACCCTATTCCATACACCGCATATACACCCTATTCCATACACCATATATACACCCTATTCCATACACCGCATATACACCCTATTCCATACACCATATATACACCCTATTCCATACACCGCATATACACTCTATTCCATACACCATATATACACCCTATTCCATACACCGCATATACACCCTATTCCATACACCATATATACACCCTATTCCATACACCGCATATACACCCTATTCCATACACCGCATATACACCCTATTCCATACACCGCATATACACCCTATTCCATACACCGCATATACACCCTATTCCATACACCATATATACACCCTATTCCATACACCGCATATACACCCTATTCCATACACCGCATATACACCCTATTCCATACCGCATATACATTCTATTCCATACCGCATATACACCCTATTCCATACCGCATATACACCCTATTCCATACTGCATATACACTCTATTCCATACCGTATATACATCCTATTTCATACCGCATATACACCCTATTTCATACCGCATATACACCCTATTCCATACCGCATATACACCCTATTCCATACCATATATATACATCCTATTTCATACCGCATATACACCCTATTCCATACCGCATATCCATCCTATTCCATACCATATATATACATCCTATTTCATACCGCATATACACCCTATTCCATACCGTATATATACACCCTATTCTATACCGCATATACGCCCTATTCCATACCGTATATATACACCCTATTCCATACCGCATATACACCCTATTCCATACCGTATATATACATCCTATTCCATACCGCATATACACCCTATTCCATACCGTATATACACCCTATTCCATACACCGCATATACACCGTATTCCATACACCGTATATACATCCTATTCCATACACCGTTTATATACACACCATATCCCATGCGGTTTGAACTGCCACTCCCGCAGCCGACTCCTGAGCCACAGCAGACGCTGTCGACTGGACTGGCACCATTGGCATGGATCCATGGTCGACTGGACTGGCACCATTGGCACGGATCCATGGTCGACTGGACTGGCACCATTGGCACGGATCCATGGTCAACTGGACTGGCACCCTTGGCATGGATCCATGGTCCTTCGGGATTGACGGACACTTACTACAGTTCCATACACAGCGAGCGAATAGGCACAGGAAAATTAGCTTGTTTTGCGCCCTTCTTTCTCTCTTCAGTGGCTTGACTACTGGCTGCGCTGCCGTAAACAAATCGGGCAGACGTCACTTCTTTTCGTTGTCGCCCACCTCACCGCCTCCGTCTTGATCATGTCGCCATCTTACTTCCCCTCCTGGTTCCACCATCCTCCCGGACCCCACAGACCCGCTGTCAACAGCCCTAACACCTCGCTGCCTGCGCCCTGCTGTCAGGACCCCAAACTCATGAATTGGATGGTAAGAACAGAGAATACTTTTTGCTCGCCAATGACATGTAAGTGTCTCCTTTTATTTGAAAAGGGTTGTGGTATCATATTCACCTTATGGGCAACAATCTTTACTTATGGTTTTTTTTTCCTTTGGTGTAAAGCTGACTTAGAGATCTTGCAAGTGCTCAAACAGGCACGTGGACGGATCGGAATTACGGAACTTTGCGAGTTCATTGACGCGAAACGCGCATTTTAGTAAATGAATGTTTCATGTCACAGAAATATGTAGGTACGTTCATAAATGCCTCCGACTCGTGACAAGTGACTCATAGTATATTACAGTCACGACCGGATGTAAGAAAGTCGTCGGGACCAACTTTTTGTCTTTTATACATCCGGTCTTTACTAAATCCGGTTAACCGGATGTATGCAAATTTTGAGGATCGACTTTCATACATCCGGCCACGCAACTTTTACTTGATAAAAGTAGTTTTTTTCTTATCATTTTTGTTTTTATTTGTTTTTTTAATGTTTAAATGTTTTGAAACATATCCTAGTTACAAGAAAAGGTTTGTGAATAACAAGTGGCAAGTACACGTACTTACATACACACAATCAGGACAACCGGGAGAAAGAGCAACTGTTTGTGTAAGGAACTGTTCTGATTTGCATGTACCGTGCACTCTCCGCCCCCCTCTCTCTCTGTGTATATGTGTGCGCGCTTACGTGCGTCCGTCTGTGTGTGGCACAACTGTATTGTGTGTGTTCCCTCCACAACCCTTTTGCGCTTTTGAAGATGTTTTTGGTCGTGAAAGCTTTGTAAGGACCGTTGGCGTAGCAAATAAAATTTTCTGATTTCTCTCTCTCTCTCCTCTCTCTCTCTCTCTCTCTCTCTCTCTCTCTCTCTCTCTCTCTCTCTCTCTCTCTCTCTCTCTCTCTCTCTCTCTCTCTCTCTCTCTCTCTCTCTCTCTCTCACACACACACACACACACACACACACACACACACACACTCCAAAACGCACATATTTATAGCACACACACACGCACTGGATACAAAAAAGCGAGTTAAACTTAAAACCAGTTTAATGGATAAAAACAACAACAACCTAAAAAACAACAACTGAGTCACACCCACGACCAATGCCTCTGATTTTTATTGTACAAAACATGTCTTCCTGGGCTATTTTGGCTCTTCAGTCATGACAAATTTATAACAGGTTAAAATGACTGAATAGACAAACGAAACAGATTATTAATACACTTCCATGCGGAAAACTCATGTGTGGTTGGTCAGTAACTTATGTAAACAAATGATATCGTGCAATCACACACAAACACACACACACACACACACACACACACGCGCGCGCACACACACACACGCACGCACACATACACACACACAACTGCTGCACCCGCCACCACTTCTTCCCCCTCCCCCCACACACACATACACACACTGATGCGCTCACGCACTCACACACTGACACGCACACACACACACACACACACACACACACACACACACACACACACAAACACGCACGCACACAGGTGTAAAGTATGTACATGTATCACAATCGTGTGTCAAGTATCACAGATGTCATATCACATTGAAGCAGCCAGTACTCGAGCGACAGCAGGAACCCACGCATGCATAAATCCACGCTCACGCTCTCACACGCCCTCGCGCACGCACGCACACACTTAAACACTCACCCACACCCACATGCATGCACACAAGGACACACACACACACACACATCATGCGCGCACTTACACACACACACACACACACACACACACACACACACACACACACACACACACACACACACACACACACACACACAATGCATACTGGCGTCAGAAGGGGAGGAGGACGCTACGACAAGATCGAGGGTTGGAGGGACGACGGTGGGGGTGAGGGGTAGGGGACGGCGCGGGGGGTGGGGGAGTAAGGGCGAAGCGGAATTCAGCCGCACAGGTAGTGTAGAATGTAGAACTGGATATTGAAGCGGAATTCAGCCACACAGGTAGTGTAGAATGTAGAACTGGATATTGAAGCGGAATTCAGCCACACAGGTAGTGTAGAATGTAGAACTGGATATTGAAGCGGAATTCAGCCACACAGGTAGTGTAGAATGTAGAACTGGATATTGAACGCCCATAGCTTGATGCCCCTCCCCCCGGCCCCCACCTCCATAAGTTTTTAGGCTAGCAGAAAATCAGGCACTGTGGCACAAAGTACAAGAAGACAGACAGACAGACAGACAGACAGACAGACAGACAGACAGACAGACAGACAGACAGACAGACAGACAGACCAGCAAACAGACAGACAGGGACAGGAGCACCGAGACAGGAAGATAGACAGGCAGACAGACACACACACAAACACACACAGACTAGCACGCACGCATGCGCGCACACTTACACACACTGACACGTGCGTACGTGCACACTCATACACACAATGTGACACACTGATAGGCCTACCCACTTTTAGAGCGCAGACAGTAACAACATACAGTTTCAAATCAATCAACAAATAAAAATTCATAAGGAAAAAATAAGAAAAGCCCACCTGCATGACGTAAACCAGTCCAGCAGCGCTTTGTCCACAGACGGCAGCTGAGAGCTCCGTGCCCGCTTGCTCGTCGTCACAATGTCGCCGCATCTTGCCTGAGCAAGATATTTGTTCCTGTCTTTCATGATGTTCGACAGCGTTGGCAGGGGGACACCTAAATCAATGGCCATCTGTGTTCGGGATTTGTGTGGACTGTCCTCTACTGCCTTTATGATTTAAGGCGCTCAGACAATGTCAACACTCTACGTTTGCCTGTAACTTTCGCTTTGCTGTGCGGGTCCGCCATTTTGCAAGTTCGAGTCGCTATGGAAGGGAAATTACTCTCACCACACTTTGGTGACTTGGGTCTACTTTCGTGTTCTTACAACCGGTCTTGCAACAACACATTTGTGCTGCTCGGGACCAGAGATTTGCTTTCATACAACCGGACTTTTATACATCCGATTTTCATACAACCGGAAAATTCTAAGTCATAACAAAGAGTAGCTTCTGCCGGGACCCTGCCTGCCCCTTTCATACATCCAGACTTTCATACATCCGGTGTTTTATACATCCGGTCTATACTGTATTACGTGGGTATACACAACGACACATCAGGCGTATTCTTGAAATTTAAGCACGCGCATCCATCCATTTGTCCGTCCAGCCAGCCAGCCAGCCAGCCAGCCAGCCAGCCAGCCACCAATCCGTCCGTCCATCCGTCCTTCTTTCCATCCGTCCATTCATCCATCCCCATCTCAAAAACGTTTTTCTTATTTACGGGGAATGGGGTCAGGTGTTACGATACTTGCCTACGTGTGGTGGCGGCGAGAATCGTGACTGAATCCTTTGCGAAGCCAGGCGCTGATTGGTTGTCTAAAATAGCAAGAAATAATCCAATTTTCTCCCGCCCCAGGGATTGAACCACGGCACTGCACCACGCACATAATCAAACCCCAAAGCTTGCTCATTTAATTCGCCTGTCAAAAGACAGGGTTTCAATAGGGGAGTAGAGGTTCAGGAACTGACAATTCACTCATGCTTTTTCCATGTGTTGTAACCCTTTGAATGCGTGCATGAGTAAGATTGTGTGAGGTGAACATATATGATGCACTTTTCTCTCTGTGTAACTGAGAGTGTTGGTTCAACGTCTATGATGTGCCCACACACAAAATCGTCCTAAAAGGAGCTTCTTCAACCTTCCATCATGTTCACTTTGTTGTCTAGAATGGCAACGTGTCACTCATCTACATGATGCAAAGACGCCTTTGATGATTATCATCACATAGCTCAGTTATGCACAGTGTTTATTTTCCAGCGTTGTCCTTGCTAATTGGATATTGAGAATTTCGGTGCCGCGGATATTTTGGATGCAACAGTTTTTCACACTCACCGTTTGCAAGAAAATCAGTTATTATGAAGAATGTGTCTCAGTCTGATACAGAAATAGGCCAGTATCTAAACGCAACGCACAAGGATACAATGGGTCCTACTTATGCTGAAATGGTCGTTGTCACCAACATTCGGCAACACTGTACCCGAGTTTCAAATCTCGGCATTTCTCGTGAAAACGGACATTTATAAACGTCGATTAGCTTAAGATTACACCATAATCACGCGCACCGTTAAGGTGCATGAAGTACAGTATCGCCGAGCAAGACGTTTGTCACAAAACGCAGATACATTAACGCGGCCGGATCTTAGCATAACTCCCCGGGCGTGCGAGTCACGTGACTGTAAGGCCGAGATTCCAAAACTCGGGCACAGTGTCGCCGAATGTTGGTGACAACGACTCTTTCAGTCCTATGTATAGGTAACCAATTAACAGAAAAAAACGCGCAATGAGACATCTCCCGACAGTCAGCGGGGAGAGGGCACGCTGAAGATGGACAGATCCTGCAGGTGCGTAACTTGCATTGCCTCTGCTCACACAGGAGGAAAACCTTGTACCCATGAATGCATTGAAGGCACATCAATAATACCACGAGCAAGTATGGGATTCCAAAACTTCCTTCAGAACAGAGATGATGCTCATTCCTGTCCGCGTGTGTGTCCCAGTTGTCTGTTTCTGTTCGTCTTAGGCATCAGTACAAAAGTGATTGAGAGGCCCATTTACAACGGCAGTAAAACCCTACAGCAATGTGTGACTCGAAGGGGATCGCGCGAGAAGAATTGAGTCACATTGTTCCATCCGTCGATTTTGAAAAACGCAGCGTTTCTATGGGGCAAGTTCATACTCTTTAAGATGGGGAAAATCGCTGTTGAATCGGATGATTTGATGAAAATTTAAAGGAAATTGAAAAATACATCCTTTGGAATCAACATTTGAAGAAAAAAAGTGTGCGAGTACAGTCTAATCAGGACATTTTCAGGTTAAAAAACAACTACCTATTCATGTACCATTCTCTCAAATCAACAGTTGAAAAAAAAGTGCGTGTACAGTCTAATAAGGACATTTTCATGTTTAAAAAAAACCCCACTATCTATTAACGTATCACACTCACTTATGTGCAGTTCAACTCCCCCCACCCCCCACCCCCAAAATGTGTTTTAAAAAGATGGCCACAGATAATTTTTCTACAAAGATCTCAACATCAACAACCAGGCCCCCTTTCCACTAAACTGGGCTGGGGCTCCATTCAGCATGAGATACAATATCACTCACTCCTTGGTGAGGATCACAATAATGTGTGATAGGTCACTGCTTAAAACCCCAATATGTATTGTTCCTTTACTGTGGACGAGGTCTCTGTTTGTAGGCCGGTACTGCAGGAGTGTCAGATTGGTGGTAAGGACCGGTACCACGTTTTGGCTCAAGATTTCAGAACCAATGTAACATATGGCTGGAACAGCTCCATGCCCCCTTCATCAGCTGCAACCCCTGGCTGCTGCGCTTTCGGGGTCTGCTCCAGTAGCTCAGCCAGGGACAGACCCAAGCAGCCAAAGAGGCCACCAGGGGACATCGGGTCAGGATCAGGTCATTAAGTTCCGACTGTCGTTCAGACCACCCTTGAAGACTACTTACTTACTGCCTTTTACGCCGGGTGGCGTGTAGGGCAGCAACAAAGGTTCTCCAATGTTGTCGGTCACTTGCAAGCCTTTCCAGGGTCGCCCAGGAGTGGTTGAGGTCTTTTATCTCCCCTTCCACTGTGCGTCTCCAAGTCTGCCTGGGTCTCCCGCGCTTTCTCTTTCCTTCTGGGGTCCATCGGAGTGCCACTTTCGGAATGGAAAATCGTTGTCCATCCTCAGTACATGGCCACTCCATCTCCATTTTGTCTTGGTTATGAGTGTTTCCATGTCTTCTATGTTGCATTGCTGGAGAAGGTCGTTGTTGGAGATTTTTCTGGGCTAGAAGATTCGCAAGATCTTTCTGAGGCAGGTGGTGTGGAATGTCGACAGTTTTGCAGCATCCGACCTCGTCATGCGCCAGCATTCCGACCCATACATGAGGGTAGACAGCGCACAGCTTCTGTATAGTTTCAGCTTTGTGCGGGTGCTGTACTGAGCCGATTTCCAGATGTTGTTCATGGTGTGCATGGCATTTCGGGCTTTGTTCAGTCTGCTTTTGATGTCCTCCTCAGCGCCTCCGTCTTTTCGGATGATACTGCCCAGATAGGTGAATTGGTCTGTTTGTGGTAAGTCGGCGCCGTGGGCCTTCACTGGGGTGGGTCTTTCGGTGTTGAGTAGCATAGTCTCTGTTTTCTTTTGGCTGACACTTAGTCCAATTTGGCCTCCAAACATACACAATCGATCGGTCTTCTCTTGAATGTGTATGTGATAGCAGTGCCAGGTCGTCTGAAAAATCCAGGTCGTCTAGGGAAGTGAAGAGAGTCCATCGTATCTGGGCATCTTTCGTGGTGTTCCTCATCACCCAGTCGATGGCAAGGTTGAACAGAATCGATGACATTACACAACCCTGTCTGACCCCTGTTTTCACTTGGAAGCTGATGCTGTTGTCTCCGACTGTGCAGGAATAGTTCTGGTAAAAACTCCTCACCATCTGGACCAGCTTCGGGGGTATTCCATAGTGCCTGAGAATCTTCCAAAGGCTGGCCCTGTGCACGCTGTCAATCTGAAAATCCACAAAGTTGACGTAAAGTTGTCTTTGCCACTCTGTGCACTGCTCGATGATGTTTCTGAGTGCAAAGATCTGGTCGATGCATCCCTTGTTTTTTTTCTGAACCCGGCTTGTTCTTTTCTCAGCTTCTCTTCCGCGCTGTCTGAAATCCTCTGTATGATGATTTTGGCGAGGATCTTGCTTGGCACTGATAGTAATGTAATATCCCGCCAGTTGTTACAATCATTCAGTGCACCTTTCTTGGGCATTTTGATGATAATGCCTTTTGTCCAGTCGCTGGGCACTTCTTCCTTCTTCCAAATTTCTTCAAACAATGGTTGTAATATTGCTGCTGATGTCTCTGGGTCAGTCTTGAAAAGTTCTGCATTCAAGCCATCTCCTCCTGGGGCTTTGTTATTTTTTAGAGTCTTAATTGCTCTGATTATTTCCTCCTTTGTGGGTGGCTCTATGTTGATGTCTAGATCTTCCTCAGCTTCCTCTATTTCTGGTGTGTTTTCAGGATCTGGTCTGTTTAGTGTTTCCTGAAAGTGTTCTGCCCACCTTTCTTCAATTTCCTTCTCTGTTGTTAGAATTTTGCCTTGTTTATCTTTCACTGGGCCTGCGCTTGCTGATTTGAACTTACCGCTAATCTGTTTGGTGATTTTATACAGGTTTCCCTGCTCTCCTTTGGTCGCCGCTTCTTCTGCCTGTGTAGCAAGTTCCTCCATGTATTCCCTTTTGTCCTTCCTTGCTAGTCTTTTCACTTTCTTGTGGGCTTCGGAGTATTCCTGTTGGTATCGTTCTTTCAGGCGTGCTGACTTTGCAACTGTCACTCTCTTCTTGATGTTTCGTCTCTCCTCGATGGCTGTCCATGTTTCCTGCTGGATCCACTCTTTTCTTTTCTGTCCAGTCCTGTATCCCAAACATGACTGACTGCTCTCTGTATAAATCCCCTCAATCTTTTTCCATGCAGCGTCAACAGTTGAGTTTCTGGTATATTTTCCTCTTCCTCTTGTAGAACTTGCAGCGCTTGGAATTTGTTTTTTATTTCTAGGGAGAACTTTGTCCTGATTTGGGGCATCTTCAATTTGTCGATGTGGAAGCGCTGTGATGTTTTTGTCTTCGCACCAGCCTTCCTCAGCTTTAGCTTGATGTTTGCTACAACCAGGTGATGATCGTTTCCTACGTCCGCTCCTCTTCTCACCTTCACATCTTGCAGTGATCTTCTCAACATTCCGTTAATCATCAGGTGATCAATCTGGTTTTAGTCTCTGTTGTTGGGTGAGCACCACGTTAGCTCACCCTTGAAGAGTCAGGTCCTAATCCAAGCGCAATAATAAGCTAGCCACTGAAACCCACATCAACAGCGAACAGATCCCTGTAGGCTCATCTATCAATCCAACAGAAAAGTCAACGTCCAGATCTCACTCATCACTTCATTTGGCATGATGGAGATGGAGGAGGAGGAGGAGGAGGGAGGGAGGGAGGAGGGGAGGAGGGAGGAGGAAGGAGGAGGGAGGAGGAGAGAGAAGGAGGGAGGAGGAGAGAGAAGGAGGGAGGAGGAGAGAGGATGAAGGAGGAGGATGGAGGAAGGGGGAGGAGGAGGGAGGGAGGTGAGGAGGGGGAGGGGGAGGTGGAGGAGGAGAGGGAGGAGGAGGAGGAGGAGGGGGAGAGGAGGAGGAGGAGGAGGAGGAGGAGGAGGAGGAGGAGTAGGAGGAGGAGGAGGAGGAGGAAAGAGGTGGAGGAGGAGGAAGAGGTGGAGGAGGAGGAGGAGGAGGAGGGGGGGAAGGAGGAGGGGGGGTGGAGGGGGAGGAGGAGGAGGAGGAGGAGCCGCCGAAAGCGAGCAACCGCTACAGAGACATTTCGATTGTCAGTTTCCCACTCTTGATCGACAGCAGAGAAACGGACGTGATCACGTGGTCTACCTTTCCCTGGAAGAGTCAGTTATAGTATCGGGTTGGTCTTGATTCGGAGGGAACACTCATGACTCTTTGGGATCTGAATTTAAACATGTTATTATTTCTGAGTAATGAATTGGCCATCTTATATTCAGCTCCTGTCAAGAGAAGTCAAAGAAAAGAGTTTGTATACACTGACGTAACGTAGTGCCTATTTCTTTTTCTCAGTCATTATGTAGAAATACTTGTCTTCTGTTTGGCTAATCCTTCCAAGCCTCATATTTTGTGTATGATGAATCCAAGTTTTCTTGTTTTGATCCGGTTTCAGAGAAGAAGATTCGTGACTTGATCATGAAGTCGCCTTCGAAGAGCTGCGTTCTTGACCCCATCCCCACCTCCCTCGCAAAGCAACACCTTGATAATTTGGTTCCTATTGTCACAGATATTGTCAATGCCTCTCTTTCCACAGGTTCTGTTCCTTCACAGTTCAAGCAGGCGGTAGTCACCCCTCTTCTGAAGAAGCCTGGCTTAGATTGAAATGTTCTGAAAAATGTTCGACCAATGTCAAATCTCCCTTTTATTTCAAAGATCCTTGAGAAGGTTGTGTTAGCTCAGTTGCAGACACACCTGTATGAAAATGATCTGTGGGACGCACGCCAGTCTGCATACAAGAAGGGGCACTACACTGAGACCACCGCGCTGAGTGTCCTCGATGGTCTGCTTGTAAGCGCAGATGAGAAACGCCCGTCGTTGGTGGCGTTATTGGACCTCAGCGCCGCGTTTAACAAGCTGGACCACTCCATACTCCTCAAACGCCTGGAGCTGTCGTTTGGAGTTCACGGTATTGTCCTGGACTGGTTTGCGTCCTTCGTTCGTGATCGGTCACAGTCCGTTATTGTTGATGGCGTTTTGTCAGCCCCATCTCCGTTGATTTTTGGTGTCCCGCAAGGCTCGGTCTTAGGACCAGTTTTGTTCACTCTGTACTCGCAACCCCTTTCAGATGTGATAGCTAAGCATGAGTGTGATTTTCAGAAATATGCAGACGACACAGAGTTGTCGAAGAGCTCAGCAGTCGAGGAATTTCCTTATGTACAGTCAGATATCAAGACATGCGTTGATGATGTACTCGCATGGATGAACAGCAACAAACTCAAGCTCAATACAGATAAAACTGAAGTTATGCCTGTTGGGGCACGGTCAAGTCTCGGGCTTATCGAGAGTGATTCCACTGTCATTGGGGGTAGCTCTATTCCATTCCAGAGCTCGGTTAGGTACCTCGGTGTTCAGATTGACCAGACATTGTCGATGCGTAAACAGATCAGCAGTACTTGCAGTGCCTGTTTTCTTGAACTACGCCGCATTGCATCCATTCGCCAATATCTTTCTGACACTGCGTGTGTTAGACTGGTCACTGCCAGGGTCACTTCAAGGCTGGATTATTGTAATTCAGTTTTGGCGGGTCTTCCAGCAGAACAATTGAACCGTCTGCAGCGCGTTCAAAACAGCGCAGCACGTCTCGTGCTGAGGAAGGGAAAACGCGATCATGTGACACCCATGCTTAGGCATCTACACTGGCTTCCCGTGAAATTCCGCTGCCAGTACAAAATTGCTGTTTTGGCCTACCGTCATTTTGATGGTACTCTTCCTGTGTATCTTTCGGCATCCCTTCGCACATATCAACCATCCCGTTCTCTCCGTTCAGCAAATGAAAAGCTTCTCAAAATTCCTAAACGTAGTACAAAATCTTTTGGTGAGCGTAGTTTTAGTTTCAATGCCCCCTCTGTCTGGAACTCGCTGCCGGCTGGCCTGCGTGACGCACCCACTTTACCTATTTTTAAGTCGCAACTGAAGACTCACATGTTTCGACTGGCTTTTGTTTGATTGTAGGTTTTTCTTCTCATGATCACGTATGTTGTTGTATCCATTCTCAGGTCTGTAAGTTGTGTTATGTTTTGTATTATGTTGGTAAGGTTGTTGATGAATGTCTGCGTGTGAATGTGGTTATGTCAGCGCATTGAGTTGTACAGAAGTGCGCTATTCATTATTATCATTATTATTATTATTATTATTATTATTATTATTATTATTATTATTATTATTATTATATTGTCTCACCTCCTGAGGTATTTCCTGTTTTATAGGAGATTAGTCTATGCCATACTGACATTAACATGCAGGTGAGGTGGGGGATGGATGAAGTGGGAGTGGGGTGTTAAGAAAGTCATTTGTTTGCTGTGACATCTTGTACTTTGTATTTTCTTTCTGTTTATCGCGTCACTGTGTATATGCATACACCTGTAGATTACTTATCTAAAGCTTTCAACCTTCAACTTCTGTGTAAATATGTGACCCACTACCACCAAAGACTCGATATGACTTTTGGTTTTTATTTTGTTTGTTTGATTGGATAAAAAAGTTAATTAGCAGTCTTTTCTGATTACTTTGATACTTTGGATCTAAATTGTAGAAGTTATGCCGTGACAGTGGGCAGTGATTTTTACCGAAAAGACCCGAAAAGACCCGAAAAGACCCCAAAAGACACCCGAAAAGACCCGAAAAGATCCGAAAAGACCCGAAAAGACCCCAAAAGACCCAAAAGACAACCAAAAAGACCCGAAAAGACCCCAAAAGACCCGAGAAGACACGAGAAGACCAGAAAAGACTCAAGAAGACCCGAAAAGACACCCGAAAAGACACCCAAGAAGACCCAAGAAGACCCGAAGAGGCACCCTAAAAGACCCGAAAAGGCCCGAGAAGACCCGAAAAGACCCGAGAAGACCCGAGAAGACACTAAATTACCCGAGAAGACCCGAAAAGACACCCGAAAAGACCCGAAAAGATCCGAGAAGACACTAAATTACCCGAGAAGACACTAAGACACTAAGTGACCCGAAAAGACATCCAGCTGTTTTTACAGCTATCACAGTCTTGTTACCTATTATACGTGTGATTGCGAAGCAATTTGGAGATGGTGTGTACAAGTAAGCCTTGCAGGTTTTTTTGTTTGTTTGATTTTTTTTTATTTTTTTTTGGGGGGGGGGTGTTATTCCTGTTCAATGTCACGGTACAGCCGGAAAAAAACAACATACAAACAACAAAAAAACACCACCGGCACTGATAAAAGGACTAGAAATTATTTCATTTACTTGTACGTCAGAGTCTTACTCTGAGAGAGAGCAAACTGGCCAGGATCAGAAAATCCCTGTGTAAGCGCAATGGTCATCTGAGTGTGCATAACCGTGAGTGTGTTTGCAAAGATCTGTGTCAGTGTGTGTGTGTGTGAGCAAAGAAGATATACTGTTTATTCGTGTGTTCAGAGACTGAGACGTTGAATATTGCTTGGTGCTTAATAAATTGTGTTTGAATCCAGTCTTTGGCATAATTGATCTTATGTAAATCACATTGCCGTTATTGGCGAATACTAGAAAAGAAATTATTTTGTTTTGGAAGAGAAAGTTGTGCATGAAAACTTTTACGGCTGTTTTTTCAGAATCATGATTGTCACGTCGGTGCTTGTACAAGAACGCCAATATCTCAGGAAATAAACAAGATAAATGTATAAGGTTTTTTGTGTTTTGTTCAAAAGTGGTTCTCTGTGGGTGTTGTCACGGGTCACTTTCTTTTCGGACTTTTACCGAGAGAAATAAACAATCCAATCAAAAGATACAAGACAATACACGAAAATAAAATAACAATCACCGTTTATTCTACAACCAATTATTGTAGAACGTACTTGCACAATGCAGGATTAAACAATACTCCACACACAAGAAAACAGAAAATAGAGACTAGTCTCGTCTGTGGCCAAGTTTCCACTACCATCAATCACAAACTTAGTGCGTCAGAAATCCGGTACTGCAAGAACGCAGCTGAGATAAGCTCTCTTATGCATTTACACAATACGGAGCGCTAAATTAGAAACGTGAGAATAGCAACAAGTTTCCCTTCACTTCAGAACAAGAACTCTGACATAAAAAGGAACACAAATCATCCTTTTTCTGCAATCAAAACTACGAACTATAACAAAGAAATTTTGGGACAAGAATGGTCGTTTCAATCAAGAACAATATTCTAATTAACCGTCAGAACAAAATGACCGTTTCAAACAAGATCAGCTTTTAACGCAAGGGGATGTCGGACAAACTCACTCAGTGCACTACAAGGCCTACAACACTGAACTGACATCAGATCAAAATTCCCCAGCAACTATCATCAACCCCTCACAACATATATCACACAAATACAAGATGGAAATCACTTCCTCTGTCAAACGATTGGCAATGCAGTCACAAAACGGAGCTCAACTTCCCCTGCAATCGTTAGACCAAAACTGGCACAAATCTGACAATGCAGTCACAAACGGAACTCAACTTCCCATGCAGTTACTCACAATATGCCCGACTATTTCAGTTAACAATAGTCAATGAGCAAACAATACAACGGAACAATACAGGAACCAAAATAGAACTTAATTTTCCCTGCCATTGTTCAAAATACCAAATTATAATCGACAATTTTCAACAAACCACAAATCAAAATTATCTCACCAGCGCCACGAAGGAGTTATATCACAATACAAAAGTATGCAGGATGATATTGACTGCACGCAAAACCAGGAAGTGGTGTTTCACACATTGTCCAATAGTCATTATCAATTAAGCCAATTTTGATGCACAATGTAGTAATCCTAACCGTCCACTTGAGACTAAGAACATCTTCTTTACCTTCTCAACTTAAGTCAAAGCATAGAGGTTTCTAAAGGAACACTTTTCTCAAAGTAAACCCATCAGTCATCATCATAAGAATGCACGAAATGGCAGAAATCAAAGAACCACTTCTCTACATAAAAGTCAAGCTATCAGTCGACATCATCAAAACGCATCAAATGTCAGAAAACAAATAAAAAGAATTACAAGAGATAAAACGAAAGACAAGTAAGGATTCCTAACATACCTGTGCCTTGATGCACGTCACAAAACTAGAATTGAACTCGTTGTCCGGCTGAAGTCCTCAGAACCACATGAGCACGTCTTCTCCCTACAACGGCCAAGCTAAAAGGAACTAAGAAACCCGCAGAAAATTGTCTGGAACTATTTTCTGGCACCAATTTACACTCACATGCCCTTCTGCTTGAACATGAAATCCCTAAATAATAATCCATTGTATTGCAACGAACACAATTTCCTCTCATCTAAATTTCACAATTCACTACACCAAACATTATAATAGCCCACAACACAAACTGATTTACAATTATATTTAATTTCTTCAGTTCTCACAATTTCAACAAAGAACAGAACGGGGTCAACTTCCTGCGCCCATAGAAGCTAACCCCTGGAAACAAACGCTGGTTCCAATCTGTCAACAGATACGGGGTGGGGAGGGGTGCAGCCCCTGGCACTGCAAGTAAGGGGGAGGTAATAGAATTAGAAGGAGGAGAGAAAATGCCTGTTGAGAATAGGCCTAAACCGTCGTCTGCTACAGATGGAAACCAAGGTACAGACTCAACAGTGCAGTGGAATGTAAAAATGCATCCTTAACACAAGAACTGCTACCCATACCCTAAACAATGTAAACGGGTTATATGCATTGATGATAATAAGGATTAGCAAGCTATAACACACACCCAAATGATCATAGTTATGCAATAGAAAAAGGGAAGTAATAATTATGTAATAATAAAGGAAAGATCATTTACATGCTTTATGTGACAAAGCATCCACATTGTAACTCAGGGAAAGCAAAAACGGGTCTTCTCGGGTAATGTAGTGTCTTCTCGGGTCTTCTCGGGTCTTCTCGGGTCTTTTTGGGTCTTTTCGGGTGTCTTTTCGGGTCTTTTCGGGTCTTTTTTGGTGTCTATTGGTGTCTTTTGGGGTCTTTTCAGGTGTCTTTGGGGGTCTTTTCGGGTCTTTTGGGGTCTTTTCGGGTGTCTTTTGGGGTCTTTTCAGGTCTTTTGGGGTCTCTTTGGTAAAAATTACTGCCGCGTGACAGTGGCAATTTTGAGAAAACAGCATCTGAAGTTTTCCTATTCAGGTTCTAAAATTCGATGTGAGACAAGAGCAAGTTTATTTTCACGAATTTAAACACTTTTTCAGGCCAGTAATTCGAAGACAAAAAAATATCGTGTCCCTGGCGTGCACTTCTGCATAAGCAGATAACTGACCCAGATCCATCCTCATCACGTATTTCTGCAGATAACGCCATATCGCGTGGCGCAGATTAGGATTGGGGCGTGTTTTGCCACATTATGAACCTTGCAAAATCTTGCGTGGAATAGGCTGGTGTCAACGTGTCAACATGATGACAACATATGTGAGGACAGTCAAATGTTTGACTTATGTTGACACCGGCCTATTATGAGCCACCTAGGTTGGCTAAGCAACGCGCCCGTGGTCTTGTGCTGGCGGGTCGCTGTCTTATCTCCTTATGTCCCCATTCTGTCAAGAGATTCGTCATTCAAAAGGAACAGGAGTGGCTTCACTGACTAAGAACGTTGTGTGTGTGGATACGACTAAGAGGTAGGTATTGCGGAAGAGTTATTATACGCTTATTTGTGACCTTGCATAAGAAAACCGTGCATAAGAAAACCATGTTATAACAAGAAAAGCACAGAAGAATTTTGAAGAGGCGCGCCGCTTCAAAGCCCAGGCAGCTACAAAACGTCGCCACCGAGCTGAGTCCATCCCTGCGACAACAGCAGACTTCCAGCGTCCTGTCTGTTCGCGACTCTGCAAATCCCAGCTTGGACTACAGAGCCGTTCTCGTGTGCACAGATGACTGCGAAGATACATCTTCCTCGAAACTCGAGGGACCATGATGATGATTTAAAAACCAGGGTAAAGCATATACTTAAAAAAAATATAATTCTTCAATCTCAAAACAATTCGTGTCTTAAAATGAATCCAAAAGATTACAGCATATTTATAGCAAATGTGTGGGGGGTTTTAATTATTGTGCAAAATTCCAGAAAACAAAGTCACCCTGACGCACTTTACAAGACGTTCTCACGAAAATTGTTCCAACGACTCCAGCCTAGTTTGCAATGCACGGACATGAATGTTCAATCTCACATCTGGATCCGTCTGTGGCCCGGGGGTCACAATAGACCCACCGCGTCTCCCTACGCGATTCGTAGGAGGCGAATAACTAGAGACATCGTGACTTGATTTGCGCTATACTCGAAACTGTTCAAGGGATGTTCATGCTCAATGGCCTTACATAGCATACAAAGGCTGACAGGCCGTAAACCTCACTCCATCCATCCATGTCACATCTGGAAATTTCCGCCACGCTGTTGCACAACCTTTGGAGGAGGTCGGCCTTGCTGGTCATGAAACGCCATGGTGACCCAGTGGTGGCACCGTGAGCGCTGCATACGACCTTCAGTTTAGTGCCCATTGCCGCACACTTCATGGCGAGCGGGGCACCACGTGAGGCGATGAAGATGGATGGCGAAGAAGCGTGCTACAAGGTTGGTGAAGTAGAAGCCATCGGCCAGAGGGCGGCACAGAAAATGAATTATCAAATAAATTATCCGCATTCCCTTCCAAACAATTTCCCTTCATTGATAAGACAGCCAGCCTGACGTTTGTCGTTGAAAAAGTTGTTGGTCTCGCAACATTCCACGAGCCTGCCTTTCCCCATCGTCCTCGTCTCCCAAGAAGCGGTATAAGTCGATGTCTCTCTTTAGATTGGGGCTAAACGCTGTCACGCTAATCCCCCTTCCTTCCCTGCGGATACTTCTTCGCCCATCACTCATCTCTCATACCATCACTCACTTCTGGTCTTCCCGCTACACTTGACAGATGACCTCCGGTGGTGAGATGGGGGTGGGGGGGTGGGATAGGCTGGGATAGGGGTGGGGAGTGAAGGGGGGAGGGGGGAGGGGATACCAAGACCTTTGCCACCACGCAAGCGCGTGGGCTTCGCCACAAACCCCCTGCAGTCTTGTGGCATGCATCCATCATCCTTCACTGTCGTCTGCAAGGGTGGAAGATCTTGGAAAACAATTGGCTTCTGTGTAAAGAGGAGCGCGCTACCAATCACGATTTACACGGCCATTGTCTCCAACCAGCGAGGAACAGGCTGGAAGGTGTGAGGGCATTTCTCCAGACACGTGACAGGCACTTGGATCCAGTCCTGGCTGCGGAAAAGACGTGTGTGGAGTTCATTTCAGAGTGTGGTTATATGTAACAATGAATGATTTGATTAGAGAAAACGGTAAGAAAAGCAATCTCTTTGAAGATGTTATATGTAGATTTATTCCTTTCAGAATGTGATATCTCACTTAGGGGAAATGATTTTTAGAAATAAACGAAAGGAATGACTATTCATCTCAAGACAGATTATGACATTTTCCGACTATCCGTCCTTCTGCATATACACACTCATCTTTTTCCATGTCTTCATCTCTGTCGTGTTCACTCTGTGGGTTGGTGGTAAGAACAGATTCTACGCGATTCGAAAGAGGTCAATAACTGGAAAATCGAGACTTCCTCTTACAATTACCTGCTCTCATGATTTTTCATTATCAATGGCCTTAAAAAGCCTACAAAGGCAGATAGGCCGTACAGCTCTATTCATTCATTCTGTCATGTCTGTCTGTCTCTTTCTCTCCCTCCTTCCCCCTAGCCACCCATCCAACCATCCACAAACCCACCCACCCACCTACTCACCCACCTACTTACCTACCTACCTGCCTGCCTCCCTCCATCCACACTCACTACACCCTCCATCCACACCCGCTACGCCCTCCATCCACACCCGCTACACCCTCCATCCACACCCGCTACACCCTCCATCCACACCCACTACATCCTCCATCCACACCCGCTACAGCCTCCATCCACACCCGCTACATCCTCCATCCACACCTGCTACATTCTCCATCCACACCCGCTACATCCTCCATCCACACCCGCTACATCCTCCATCCACACCCGCTACATCCTCCATCCACACCCGCTACACCCTCCATCCACACCCACTACACCCTCCATCCACACCCACTACATCCTCCATCCACACCCGCTACACCCTCCGTCCACACCCGCTACACCCTCCATTCACACCCGCTACATCCTCCATCCACACCCGCTACACCCTCCATCCACACCCACTACATCCTCCATCCACACCCGCTACATCCTCCATCCACACCCGCTACATCCTCCATCCACACCCGCTACACCCTCCATCCACACCCGCTACACCCTCTATCCACACCCACTAAATCCTCCATCCACACCTGCTACATAGTCCATCCACACCTGCTACATAGTCCATCCACACCCGCTACACCCTCCATCCACACCCGCTACATTCTCCATCCACACCCGCTACATCCTCCATCCACACCCGCTACACCCTCCATCCACACCTGCTACACCCTCCATCCACACCCGCTACATCCTCCATCCACACCCGCTACATCCTCCATCCACACCCGCTACATCCTCCATCCACACCCGCTACACCCTCCATCCACACCCGCTACATCCTCCATCCACACCCGCTACACCCTCCATCCACACCCGCTACATCCTCCATCCACACCCGCTACATCCTCCATCCACACCCGCTACACCCTCCATCCACACCCGCTACACCCTCCATCCACACCCGCTACATCCTCCATCCACACCTGCTACACCCTCCATCCACACCTGCTACATCCTCCATCCACACCCGCTACACCCTCCATCCACACCCGCTACACCCTCCATCCACACCCGCTACACCCTCCATCCACACCCGCTACATCCTCCATCCACACCCGCTACACCCTCCATCCACACCTGCTACACCCTCCATCCACACCTGCTACACCCTCCATCCACACCCGCTACACCCTCCATCCACACCCGCTACATCCTCCATCCACACCCGCTACACCCTCCATCCACACCCACTACGCCCTCCATCCACACCCGCTACGCCCTCCATCCACACCCGCTACACCCTCCATCCACACCCGCTACACCCTGCATCCACACCTGCTACATCCTCCATCCACACCCGCTACACCCTCCATCCACACCCGCTACACCCTCCATCCACACCCGCTACACCCTCCATCCACACCCGCTACACCCTCCATCCACACCCACTACACCCTCCATCCACACCAGCTACACCCTCCATCCACACCCGCTACGCCCTCCATCCACACCCGCTACATTCTCCATCCACACCCGCTACATCCTCCATCCACACCTGCTACATCCTCCATCCACACCCGCTCCACCCTCCACACCCGCTACACCCTCCACACCCGCTACACCCTCCATCCACACCCGCTACACCCTCCTCACCCGCTACTCAGGAGTATAGGAGTATGGCCAAAGACTATGAGCTGTCGGGGTGTATGGAAGAGGACTGTAGCGGACTTTGCCCACAACCATGGAATGTGCTTGGAAGTGCACATGTGAACGGGGGTTATCTTTATTGAGAGGGACCATAAACACGCCTCTCACCGCCCGTAGCATCCTCATTTCTACCACACGTGACCGCTTTTGGCGGCCGAACTCGAGGAAAGGCCCAGCATGGTCTTTAGCCTGATGCTGAAAAAAAGCCCCGGATGGCGGTACCACAAAGGTAGATAGCCTTTAAATTTTCTTATGGCACCTAGATAATGTGTGTCAAGTATTGAATCCAGCAGCTTAAGTGGTGCGGGAATGCTTAGTGACAATTTCAAAAGCACGGACAAACACACACACACACACACACACACACACACACACACACACACACACACACACACACACACACTTTCCCTTTTATCCGTATAGAAGATGCAATCACTTGGATCACTTACGCTAGGAATCTTGCAAGATCGTGCGAGGAATAGGCCGGTGTCAACATGTGTAACATGATGAAAGCAGATGTGAAGGCAGTCAAATGTTTGACACATGCTGACACCGGCCTATTATTTGCCAGCTAAGTAGGCTAAGCATGCTCCAAAATCCCAGACAGGGGTTCCAGCTGTGGCGAGTTTCATAGAGGCGAGCAGCTTGTAAGCATGGGCCGGTGTCAACATTTGATAGCCTTTACACCTGCATCTGCATCTGCAAAGACTATAAGATATTAACACATGTTGACACCGGCCTAGGCTTGCGAGCAACTTCCAAGCAGTTTGCAAGCGGTTTGCGCTGAGAAACTCGGCACTAGTGACGTAGCACCGAGCGGCTCCGGCGGCACGTCCACACTTGGGATGTGGGGGGAAATGAAGCATCATGATCTTCATTTTCAAATTTCGCAGTCACTTCTCCAGGTGGGCCACACTAGTAGACTCGCCCGAGGTGAAGGAGAGACTGCGAATATTCGGAGGGTGGGGGGGTGGGGGAAAGGAAGTATATTAATGATGCACAAAGGCACTATTTGCCGGATTTTGTCTAAAACATTATTTTATTTGCAGCAGTCGGCCAGGTGATGCGGCCCTTAGTCAAGCATATACACCCTGAATCAAATAATTTGCGTCTGCAGCTTCAAATAAAACTGGTATTGTTGCCGCATACCTATCTCGTTTCAATATGGTCTTCCACATCGCAAATAGGTAACGTATAGCGAATGTGTGTATATTTACAATAACAACGGAAGCTTTAGCAGAGTGCATCATATGGCCAGAAGTGTTAAAACCCCCACCTCATCTGCTGCACTCTGTGGCTGCCGTGTTTACGAGGCCTGTCCTGGTGGCGTAGCCAGGAGTTCTGTCGATACAGAGACTTCGTATTTGTATGTAACGCTTTCATGTCCATGCTGGAAAATGAGCGACAACCCACACTTTGTCTCGAAAGGAGAACTACTCACATGTAAATGAGGGCGTTTTGGAAAATAAAGTACAATAGAATGGGAGAGGGAAAAGGAAAATTGAACGCGTCAAAACCTGAATAAGGAATGTGTGTGCGTGCGTGCGTGTGTGCGTGCGTGCGTGTGTGCGTGCGTGCGTGTGTGCGAGCTTGCGTGCGTGTGTATGTATGTGTGTGTAATGTGCGTCCGTGTGTGTGTTTGTGCGTCCGTGTGTGTGTGTGTGTGTGTGTATGCCAGTGTCTGGAACAGGAGGGGCATCAGACTCCAGACATAGCTGAAGATCTACCAAGCAATTGTCCTGCCCTCACTGCTGTATGCGCGCTTAACGTGGACAGTATACCAGCACCCCGTCAAGAAGCTGAACCATCACCACACCACCAGCCTCAGAAGACTTCTGGCCTTCAAGTGGCAAGATAGGATTCCAAAGACTGAAGTCCTCGCCCGCGCAAGTCTGCCCAGCATCCATACTATCTTAATGCCTGCACAACTGAGATGGATAGGTCATGTAGCTCGCATGCCAGACCAATGGTTGCCAAAGAGGCTCTTCTACGGAGAGCTACAACAGGGCAAATGCTCCCAGGGAGGTAAAAGAAAGAGCTTCAAAGACTCGCTGAAGTGCTCTTTGAAGTCCTTCAATATTAACCACGACACCTGGGAAAAGACTGCTCAAGGCAGATCTCGCTGACGCCCTTGTGTCTACCAGGGCTCCCTGACATGTGAGGCGAATAGGACTGCTGCAGCCGAGCAGAAGAGGCTGGCCAGGAAAGCCGGAGCCAGCAAACCACAACTGCCGGCCACAATCTCCTGTCCCCACTGCGCACGAGTTTTCCGTGCAAGGATTGGCTTCATCAGCCATCTGTGCACACACCGACCTGCTGCAACTCTCCTGCCCCCGGATGACTGAATGGTCGTCGTCGATCTCGACGGACAAGAAAGAAGAAGTGTCTGTATGTGTGTGCACATCCTAGTGAATGTGTGTGCGTCCATGTGAGTGAATGCGTGTGTGTGTGTGTGTGTGTGCGCGCGCGTGCAAGTGTGCGTGCATGCGTGTGTGTGCGTGCGTGTGTATGCGCGAGACCGTGTGTGTGTGTGTGTGTGTGATCGCGCGCGCGCTCGTCTGCGCATGCCTACTGAACGTAGGGAGCTCTCTCACTGCTGCTCAGCTCTGACCTTGCTCCATATTTGTCTACTCGTGTGCTCCTCACACAAAAACTATAATAACTACAACGGAGAAACTAATGACAGAGAGACTTTTGATAGCAGGGGTGCATTTCTTAGCCTACCCAATCGGCAAATTAGAGGCCGTTGTCAACATGCGTCAAACATTTGTCAGCCTTAACATCTGCATTCATCATGTTGACACATGTTGACGCCGGCCTATTCCTCGCAAGATCTTGCAAGGTACCTTGAGTAAGGAACGCGCACTGGTCTCCGCCGGTCTTGTTCAACGCAACCTTTAGACGCTGAAGTTGTGCCTGAAATGACGTGGTCGATGGGAGTCTAGATTCATGAGTGTGGCAGACACACCGAGTCAACAGTGAAATAGCGCAATGATCAGCTAGACTCTCGGCAACATTGAGAGCAAAGGGAGAAAGTTTATCTGAAAAATATTTTGAATGTGATGAACAAACGAACAAATGTTAAACTTCTTGTCTCGAGGCAATTAAGGAAATTGAGAAAGTTATGAAATTATCACAAGAAGGGAATATTATACTAACCGTAACATGCACACACACACAGTCCCCCTCCTTACCCCCACCACCACCCCTCCCCATCCCGCCATATCATTTCCTCCATCATTCCTTCTATGCACCTTTCATATCGATGAAAGTCTCTGATGTATACATTCTTTATACTCAATGTACAGATGAACTGGCAGTGAACGTTTCCAGATACTATTGCAATTTTACAAGAAGCGTTCTTCCTCATCATACCTCCCATGTCAATGTCGTTCCTTCGCCAATTCTGTGCACTTTTTCATTCAATAAAATTATCATGAAAACAAAGGGGAGACGCTGCAATACATGACCAATTATCACAAAACCAGTCCGGCTGGAGAAGGTCCGGAAAGCCCAGTAGCCATTCAAGTCAATTCAATTCAACACAATACAATTCATTTACTTTCTTAACCGAGGGTAAACACTTGATAAAACTAGTGGGAGACTAAAAATACACTATGCCGGCTTCGCTGGCTGGGCTGACGGCACCACGGGATAATATTTCTGTTTATGTTTGCAATTCCAGAACGATACAACAGATAAACCTCCTAAATATAACGGATTGTTCCTCTGGAAAAACCCTGACCATGCACCAAATTTAATCAGAATCCCTTTTGAAGTTTTGGAGTTATTTTGCCACATCTTCTTCTGTTTGGTTGTCTCTCGGGTGTCGAGGAAGATGACTCACTGTGCCATCACCTGTGGATGCGCATATTGCTCCGAAGTCCAAACTCCGAGGCACACAGGCGGCTGCAGGTGGGGTAAGGAACAACGGTCTGGACAGTGGTTGAAGCAGCTCTGTGTCGCCTTGCTCGCGCAGTGTGAGATGAAGTGCACAACGTGACCTGTGTGTGAAGTATTTTAAAGTGGAAAAGCCGTTGCACAGGGACAATCCCACTCTCTCGGCCTCAGGAGTCCACATAATGAACTAACGAATGAATGAACAAGGAACCGATGCAAAACATACCTCCTGGGCAGAGGTACTAAATGTCCATGCGTTCCAGTTGATGAGGGGAGCATGGAGCAGCTAGGGCCATATCTTCTGTTCGCTAATTCAAAGAAAAAGGTATAGATAGGCAGGGTACCTCACGTACTGGTCGTGGTTGACGATGAGAAACACTATCACTACGCCTGATGAAGGCTGTACAAGCCGAACCGTTGTGTGCTTCTCGTCCTCGACCACGACCATTACCTGACGTAGGCCTACCTACCTATATCATTTTATTTATTTATTTGAAAGTTGGTCGAGCAGTCACATTCCTTTTTCTCTGATACATTGGGTGTTTTTGTGCGTGTGTGTGTGTGTGTTTGTGTGTGTGTGTGTGTTCGGAGATGCATGTCTTTCTGGAATCTGCAGTCTTTTCTAATTTCCACTATGTAACTGTGAACACTGTAGGATCAAACTTGTACAAATTATGCCCATTGGAAGAGAGGTGTCATGCCCGAGGTAAGTTAGAGAAAACGGCTTTCGAAGATTTCTAACATTGGCGCTACATAGTGAAGCTAATGCAATAAAAAAACTACTTTCACTCATTTGAACGTATTTCTTAGGCAACTTATATGAAGACATGACAATATTATGTCCCAGCAAAAACATGTGAATAACTCAGACTGGCTTCTCATCACAAATTAAATGTAACGCCAAATCCCCTTGCGTGTGTGAGGACAGGGGCGCGTTGCTTAGCTTATCTAGCTGGCAAAAAATAGGCCGGTGTCAGCATATGTCAAACATTTGACTGCTTTTACATCTGCTTTCATCATGCTACACATGTTGACACCGGCCTATTCCTCGCACGATCTTGCAAGATTCCTAGCGTAAGCAACGCGCTCCTGGTTTCGTGCTGACGGGTCACAAACTGTCTTGGAGATTGACTCCATGTAAATTTGGAGAGCTAGCTGTAGGTTCTGAAAGGAAGGAATATCCTCCTTATCAAAATCGGACTCAAAGACCCCGCCCTGTGCACAAAGTCGTTGCTGGGGACTGGCTGTGGGAGTACAAATGGAGCATTCCCCGAAGGCGCGAAGACCACTGCAATCTAGGCTAACGCGGGAAGCGTACTGGCATGCAAGCTGCAGGAAGTTCTCAGCCATTCTCTGCAGCTCCTTCCAACTCTGCTCACATCCGGAAAATTAGTTCTCAGCCCAAGCAAAAACCTTATGACGGAGTTCGCCACGAAGCCCCCAGAACCAAGTTTCTAAGAGCACCGTCTGGAAAATCACACTCTCCCACGGCACTGATCCTCTATTTCTTCACTGTTACGGCTAATGACCTCGGGCCATTTGTTGCAACCAATACAAGTAGCACGAGTGCCAGTCTTTGACGCCATGGTAAGGTCTGTGTGAATATCGGTATCAGCAGAAAGATTATTCGGCAATGGCAAGGTCTGTAGGAATATTGATATCAGTAGAATAATTTTTCGGCTATGGTAAGGTCTGTGTGAATATTGATATCAGCAAAATGATTTTTCGGCAATGATAAGGCCTGTATGAATGTTGATATCAGCAGAATTCATATTCGGCAATGGTAAGGTCTGTGTTAATGTTGATCACAGCAGAATGATTATTCGGCAGTGGTAAGGTCAATGTAAATGTTGATATCAGCAGAATGATTATTTGGCATCAATACTAAGAAATGTCTTATGCTACTAACTGACCAAAGCCAGCGTTGTTTGACTTTCGAGGCTATTACATGCCGTGCTCAAATTATTCTTAATGAAGAAGATGTCTAGGGGTAAACGCACTGCTGCATGCAATATTCATTCACCTTTCTCGCTGTCAAGACTGGACAAGACAACAGAGAAGATGAATGCAGAGGTCAAATACAAAAATGACTTTAATAACACTTGAAGTGATAGAACAATGATCAGTAAATCAACGTGCATGAATAATAATAAAAACTTCTGTGTTCAATTCTAGTTGTTTTAGCCAGCCAGCCTTTTCTATAGTATCATGGTAAAAACTTATCTGAGTTCACTGAGTCCGTTCTGTGGAGGAAGGATGAAAGGTGTCAGGGCGGCGTGACCCTGTGGTTGTCTGTGCTGAAGGGGGTCAGGGCAGTTGACCCCAATGGCTGCTCCTGAAGGGGGTTGTCTTGGAGGGTGGAGGGGGTGTCGATGGAGGCATTGGCGGGTCCTGCAGAGGGGGGGGGGGGTTGAACTGGCCTCATGTCTCCTCTCATCCCGTGTCTGGTGGCGGGGTCAGGGTCATCTCCGCTTGGTTGCAGCTTGTGGGCGAGCGGCTGCCGGCATCTCCTCCATCCAGGGGGGCTGGAGGTGGTGTTGTAGGGGGGTGGGGAGGGACGCCATTCCCTGCCCTTGCCCCTAGGTCAGACTGGCCTTAATTGATACCATGATTGTATTCTCTCGCTCCCAGCAGAGGAGCAAACACGCCAGTCGTCCCCAAACGCGCCAGTCTCCCCCAAACACGCCAGTCTCGCTAGCAGACTGCTGCCTGTATTTGTATCTTCTTCCACGTCTCCATTGAGAGTCTCAGAAATTCACCAATGGGAAGGAGGGGATGTTTGGCGCCTGCTGACTAAGCACTTTTCTACCGCCCGAACTCTTAAAAGTTCACTACTCTGGGCCAATGGGAAAGAAGAGAAAATTGGCGCATTTTCGTCCCACTGTGTTCAAAGTCTGGCACCGTCAGCACAATCTTGGCGCCCAACTTCACTCCTTCCACCAACACAATAATATTCTAAAGGCATGGCTGGTTGCTTAATAAACTACATTTAGTTGAGGTCTGGCTGGCTTCTATATCCTTAAGTATTCCTTACTTAAAACATGCATAAACACACAATTCATAATGGTAGTGGTATGATGCTTCATTAGCTCACACAGAGAACGTAGCACAGGGTAGGCAGTTTGCCAAAACCACACAGAGAAATACAAATAGAGGGGTCGGGTTCGTAACACTCCCCCATCCTTCAATGGAAAATTTCTTATGATTTTAATAAGAAATTTTCTCCAAATCAAGAATGATATGAACTCCGCAAAATTTTAACACATAACCCAGCAACGACCAACACATTCTCTTGACTACTGGTATATACAGTACACAATGGAAATCCCTGGAGGATTAAACTTTATCTCAACAGTCATTAATTCTTCCATTTTTTGTTTTGCTCAAAAACCACCAGAGGATTATGGTTCATATTTACAATCACTTCCTATGCAGTGTAACCCAAATATACCTCAAAATATAATAGTACACTCAGTAGGCCAAAACTTCTCCTTCCACAATAGAATAACCTTTTTGGTATTGCAAGAAAACTTCTTGACAGAAAATATGGCTACTGGAGGCCTGACGTTGCCATCTCTACACCACATCAACACTGCTCCCATAGTTTGATTCACTGAATTCAAACTGTTTGTTAGATTCTAATATCACCCAAAACAATTACACATAAAAAAAATCAACTCTAGCCTTTCATAAAGCCTACTGACATCGATTAGTTTATCTAACCACTTTGTCCTTTAACAACACGTTTGCTAACAGCAGAACCACTTCAACTAAATTACAACAGATCTTTCTGTAGTACTTGATCACTTACACAGTACATCTTCTCTTCATCAAAAAGGGTCACTCATGCACATCACCTCTCTTGGTGCAAGCTTCCTTTTTCTCTTCTTCCAGTCCCACCATTTTGTCATTCTCGGTTTCGCCTCTCTCAGACACTCTGCTGCAACACACACTGGCCCACAGCCACCTGTGGTCACACTGGACTTAACCCTGGCTTGCAAACTCACACTTCCCTTTCCATCTTTCTTCTCTCCCTCACTCAGCCTCTCCACACTTGTATCCACACAAGAGTCAGGCTTCCCTTTCATCTTGCAGTCTTCTATGGGAACATGGGGCTGGAATGCGTTTATCATTCCTTCATCTGCCCTCTCTTTCTTCTCTCTCAGAAACGGTCCTAGCGAAATTTGATCTCTCTCCTCCTCCTCCTTAGCATAGAGGGGAACCAGGCTACTGTCAGCCTGCGACTCTTTGACGAGCGTAGATACGTCACTACGCCGACCACTAAATGTCTCTGACACTATCGTTGTGTCCATGAAGTCATCACTCAGATGCTCCACCAGTGGATCTCGTTTCTCGCTATCGTCATTCGTCACTGAAATCCTGAAAATCTCATCTAGATTCAACTCTGAAGCGCTCAGCTTCTCTCGATCAGACAGAGTCAGATTTCCATCTTCTGCTGACTCTTCAGTGGGAATTTCACCCGTCACAGGGCCTGATGTCATTTCCATTGACATCTTGGTTGACGCACAACCCATTCCCCTACTATCCATCTGATCACTAGTTTCCGTAGAAGGGCACTCCGCTACAGTGGGGTTTGACATCTCTTTCGAGAATGCCGTGCTGCTTTCACAGCCCACAACCAGCTCGCCAGCAGAACGCATCTCATTGGTCGAGTGTTGTTCAACTCCCACTGAGCTCGACATCTCATTCATGGATGTCTCGACAGCATAACCTTTCATGCTGCCTGTTGCCACTTCTGTACCAGCCAAATCGGTTCCTATCAGGACATCCACTATCTCACACACTGGTCCCCTCTCCTTTGGCGCCATGCCAGGACTTCTCACTAAGGCCACACCTGCTTTACTCTCGTGAGCCAACCTCACTCTACAATCGTGTGCCACGTGACCCATTGCTAAACATCGAAAGCATCTGACATTCCTGTGCGATCGGCTCACACCTCGTCGCTCATCTCTCCTCCATCCATTCCCTTGGACTCGACAACCACAACTCCTTTGTCCTCTCTCAAAACACCTGTAGCATGTGACATTCCTCTCTCTCTCCCACTCTCTATCCTTCTCTCTCTCTATCTTTCTCCGCCTCTCCTCTCTGAACATCTCCCTCTGTTTTTCAATCAATCTGTACACTTTCTCCTTTTCCTCTCTGTCCGCAGCCTCTCTGGCTTTCTCAGCTTCTATTCTCCTCAACTCCAGATCTCTCTTCCACTTCTCCTCTCTCTCTTGTCTTTCTCTCTCCCTTTTCTCTCTCTCTCCCTCTTCTCTCTCGAGGCGCTCTTGTCTCTCTCTCTCCCTTTTCTCTCTCTCTCCCGCTTCTCTCTCGAGGCGTTCTTGTCTCTCTCTCTCCCACTTCTCCTCTCTCTCTTGTCTACGTTCCTTCCATTCTCTTTCCCTCTCTCTTTCTGCTCTGTCTCTCTCTTTCTTTTCTATTTCAAACTTCAACCTCTGTGCAGCTAATTCCAATTCTAACCCCCTCAACTCATCCCTGTTCGGAGATACAGCTCTCTCTTTCTCATAGAACACATAGTGCAAGTGATTAATCAACACTACTTGGAGATCAATCTTGGAGGCATTGCTTGGAACTGCAAGCCCACACTTCTGAACAATAGTCATCAAATCAATCTTGCTAGCCCTCAAAATTCCTTTCCGTAAAAGGCTAATCTCTTTCTCACCAACAGATAATTCAGCCATAATGAAAGATTACCAATCTTCAATCAGCAACAAATGGGGTACACTTCACTAGCAAGGATTTGAAATGGCAAAGGGGTATATCCCAGTAAAACATCTATTGGCAGTTCAAAGAAACATTAGCAATACTGTGAGAAGCAAGACTACTCAAAGACTGAAAACGTCACAGTACAACACAATCATGCACACCCAGGGGATGTTTAATATGATTCAAATTTGTTTCCGCGAGGTCTATGCACGTTTTTGCTTTAAGGAAACAAGTTATCATGAAATTAATTCATTCAAACATCAGTACAAATGATCTATCACTGCTACTCAGAATTTCTCAACAAGAAATCACGTCACGTCAATCATAGACGCTGACAATGGCTCTCAGTCAACCAAACTTGTTATTAACACATTTTGACATTTTTGCTTCTTTTCAGAAAACAATCCCGGACGAGCCCCCATTTATTACATGCCGTGCTCTGATTATTCTTAATGAAGAAGATGTCTAGGGGTAAACGCACTGCTGCATGCAATATTCATTCACCTTTCTCGCTGTCAAGACTGGACAAGACAACAGAGAAGATGAATGCAGAGGTCAAATACCAAAAATGACTTTAATAACACTTGAAGTGATAGAACAATGATCAGTAAATCAACGTGCATGAATAATAATAAAAACTTCTGTGTTCAATTCTAGTTATTTTAGCCAGCCAGCCTTTTCGATAGTATCATGGTAAAAACTTATCTGAGTTCACTGAGTCCGTTCTGTGGAGGAATGATGAAAGGTGTCAGGGCGGCGTGACCCTGTGGTTGTCTGTGCTGAAGGGGGTCAGGGCAGTTGACCCCAATGGCTGCTCCTGAAGGGGGTTGTCTTGGAGGGTGGAGGGGGTGTCGATGGAGGCATTGGCGGGTCCTGCAGAGGGGGGGGGTTGAACTGGCCTCATGTCTCCTTTCATCCCGTGTCTGGTGGCGGGGTCAGGGTCATCTCCGCTTGGTTGCAGCTTGTGGGCGAGCGGCTGCCGGCATCTCCTCCATCCAGGGGGGCTGGAGGCGGTGTTGTAGGGGGGTGGGGAGGGACGCCATTCCCTGCCCTTTGCCCCTAGTTCAGACTGGCCTTAATTGATACCATGATTGTATTCTCTCGCTCCCAGCAGAGGAGCAAACACCCCCGTCCCCAAACACGCCAGTCTCGCTAGCAGACTGCTGCCTGCATTTATATCTTCTTCCACGTCTCCATTGAGAGTCTCAGAAATTCACCAATGGGAAGAAGGGGATGTTTGGCGCCTGCTGACTAAGCACTTTTCTACCGCCCAAACTCTTAAAAGTTCACTACTCTGGGCCAATGGGAAAGAAGAGAAAATTGGCGCATTTTCGTCCCACTGTGTTCAAAGTCTGGCACCGTCAGCACAATCTTGGCGCCCAACTTCACTCCTTCCACCAACACAATAATATTCTAAAGGCATGGCTGGTTGCTTAATAAACTACATTTAGTTGAGGTCTGGCTGGCTTCTATATCCTTAAGTATTCCTTACTTAAAACATGCATAAACACACAATTCATAATGGTAGTGGTATGATGCTTCATTAGCTCACACAGAGAACGTAGCACAGGGTAGGCATTTTACCTAAACCATACAGAGAAATAAAACAGAGGTGGGTGGCCGCAACAGAGGCGCAGTAAGAGAACTTTCCGAGCCAAGCATGCCAACAACGACAAAGACGCCTGACTGATAAAGGCCGTTGAACCCAGGTTGTACAAAATGAAAGAATGAAGCATTACATCCTCTCAGTCTTTGGAAGCGAGGTAAACCCGTTCATCACAAAAATCACTACAGCGGGTTAGAGCCTCCCTTTCCCTTGCTAGCAGATATTGGCCTCGCACCAATCGCGTAGGGAAATGTGGTGGGTATTTTCTTATTCC
>JAWQFJ010006227.1:0-5000 GCA_034096865.1 Theodoxus fluviatilis | reverse complement strand
GGGTGTCCATGAAATGTCTGGGACTGGGTGTCCATGAAATGCCTGGGACTGGGTGTCCATGAAATGCCTGGGACTGGGTGTCCATGAAATGCCTGGCCTGGGACTGGGTGTCCATGGAATGTCTGGGACTGGGTGTCCATGAAATGCCTGGCCTGGGACTGGGTGTCCACGAAATGTCTGGGACTGGATGTCCACGAAATGCCTGGCCTGGGACTGGGTGTCCATGAAATGCCTGGGACTGGGTGTCCATGCAATGTCTGGGACTGGGTGTCCATGAAATGCCTGGGACTGGATGTCCATGAAATGCCTGGGACTGGGTGTCCATGGAATGCCTGGGACTGGGTGTCCATGAAATGCCTGGGACTGGGTGTCCATGAAATGCCTGGGACTGGATGTCCATGAACTGCCTGGGACTGGGTGTCCATGAAATGCCTGGGACTGGGTGTCCATGAAATGTCTGGGACTGGGTGTCCATGAAATGCCTGGGACTGGGTGTCCATGAAATGCCTGGGACTGGATGTCCATGAAATGCCTGGGACTGGGTGTCCATGAAATGCCTGGGACTGGGTGTCCATGAAATGCCTGGGACTGGGTGTCCATGAAATGCCTGGCCTGGGACTGGGTGTCCATGAAATGTCTGAGACTGGATGTCCATGCAATGTCTGGGACTGGGTGTCCATGAAATGCCTGGGACTGGGTGTCCATGAAATGCCTGGCCTGGGACTGGGTGTCCATGGAATGTCTGGGACTCGGTGTCCATGAAATGCCTGGGACTGGGTGTCCACGAAATGTCTGGGACTGGATGTCCACGAAATGCCTGGCCTGGGACTGGGTGTCCATGAAATGCCTGGGACTGGGTGTCCATGCAATGTCTGAGACTGGGTGTCCATGAAATGTCTGAGACTGGATGTCCATGAAATGTCTGGGACTGGGTGTTCATGGAATGCCTGGGACTGGGTGTCCATGAAATGTCTGGGACTGGATGTCCATGCAATGTCTGGGACTGGGTGTCCATGGAATGTCTGGGACTGGATGTCCATGAAATGCCTGGGACTGGGTGTCCATGAAATGTCTGAGACTGGGTGTCCATGAAATGTCTGGGACTGGGTGTCCATGAAATGTCTGGGACTGGGTGTCCATGAAATGTCTGGGACTGGGTGTCCATGAAATGCCTGGCCTGGGACTGGGTGTCCATGAAATGCCTGGGACTGGGTGTCCATGAAATGCCTGGGACTGGGTGTCCATGGAATGCCTGAGACTGGATGTCCATGAAATGTCTGGGACTGGGTGTTCATGGAATGCCTGGGACTGGGTGTCCATGAAATGTCTGGGACTGGGTGTCCATGAAATGCCTGGGACTGGGTGTCCATGAAATGCCTGGGACTGGGTGTCCATGAAATGCCTGGGACTGGATGTCCATGGAATGTCTGGGACTGGGTGTCCATGAAATGTCTGGGACTGGATGTCCATGGAATGCCTGGGACTGGGTGTCCATGAAATGTCTGGGACTGGGTGTCCATGAAATGTCTGGGACTGGATGTCCATGAAATGTCTGGGACTGGGTGTCCATGAAATGCCTGGGACTGGGTGTCCATGAAATGCCTGGCCTGGGACTGGGTGTCCATGAAATGTCTGGGACTGGGTGTCCATGAAATGCCTGGGACTGGGTGTCCATGAAATGTCTGAGACTGGGTGTCCATGAAATGTCTGGGACTGGGTGTTCATGGAATGCCTGGGACTGGGTGTCCATGGAATGCCTGGGACTGGGTGTCCATGAAATGCCTGGGACTGGGTGTCCATGGAATGTCTGGGACTCGGTGTCCATGAAATGATTGGGACTGGGTGTCCATGAACTGCCTGGGACTGGGTGTCCATGAAATGCCTGGGACTGGGTGTCCATGAAATGTCTGGGACTGGGTGTCCATGAAATGCCTGGGACTGGGTGTTCATGGAATGCCTGGGACTGGGTGTCCATGAAATGTCTGGGACTGGGTGTCCATAAAATGTCTGGGACTGGGTGTCCATGAAATGATTGGGACTGGGTGTCCATGAAATGTCTGGGACTGGGTGTCCATGAAATGCCTGGGACTGGGTGTTCATGGAATGCCTGGGACTGGGTGTCCATGAAATGTCTGGGACTGGGTGTCCATAAAATGTCTGGGACTGGGTGTCCATGAAATGTCTGGGACTGGGTGTCCATGAAATGCCTGGGACTGGGTGTCCATGAAATGCCTGAGACATGGTGTCCATGAAATGCCTGGGACTGGGTGTCCATGAAATGCCTGGGACTGGGTGTTCATGAAATGCCTGGGACTGGGTGTCCATGAAATGTCTGGGACTGGATGTCCATGAAATGCCTGGGACTGGGTGTCCATGAAATGTCTGGGACTGGATGTCCATGAAATGCCTGGGACTGGGTGTTCATGAAATGCCTGGGACTGGGTGTCCATGAAATGTCTGGGACTGGATGTCCATGAAATGCCTGGGACTGGGTGTCCATGAAATGTCTGGGACTGGATGTCCATGAAATGCCTGGGACTGGGTGTTCATGAAATGCCTGGGACTGGGTGTCCATGAAATGTCTGGGACTGGATGTCCATGAAATGCCTGGGACTGGGTGTCCATGAAATGCCTGGGACTGGGTGTCCATGAAATGCCTGGGACTGGGTGTCCATGAAATGTCTGGGACTGGATGTCCATGAAATGCCTGGGACTGGATGTCCATGAAATGTCTGGGACTGGGTGTCCATGAAATGCCTGGGACTGGGTGTCCATGGAATGCCTGGGATCTGGCAATGTCCTTTTTCATCATGGCAACTTCACGAAATGCGAGTGATGCATTCATGAAATGTCTGGGGCTGTGCTAAGAGAAAATGTATGGAAATGGCAAAGCTCGACTTATCAAGACAACGTCACCAATGCGAGTGATGTAGTGCGGCATGTCTAGTTCTGAAATCCTCTACAGATAGTAATCTCTCATCATCAAAATGACTCTGTTTTGGTCTATCATTGCAATGTGCACGTTTGAGAACCTCACAGATTTTTGTCTGTTTTGATGCTATCCAACACAAGCCGCATTTACATCTCCAAGACTGGATACTTAGGCAACATATTACATCTTGCCCTGAACCGTCCATGTCTTTTGTTGAACATATTCTGTTATGCCGTTCAAGCGTTCCGAGATGGCGAAACAACATAACACCGTCTGCAACGAATCTTGCAGCAAATGCAAAGTGAGGGGGAAAAAGAGAAGCATTTGTGTCCATTGCATCCAAACTGAGTCAAGCTGGTACTTCGGTCGAATCGAGATGCAGGAGGTTTCGCATTCATAAGGGTCACTGTAGCAGTTTGCAGATGGTATTCCATGCAAAAGGCTGAACGTCATTGCATACACTTGATGAGTTTCATGTTTTAAATCCATCGATAAAATATCGTTTTGGCGTTAAGACTGTAATTTTCTGTGTGCATAAAACAGCGCCTGACTGCGTTACTCTCCAACTTGTCATCCTCTTCATTCTAATGTATTTGCACACAAATCCGGGTCATATGTAATGTCCCTGCTAACTGGAGACTCTCAACGAAACGTATCATGCGTTTTCCTTGGCCATCAGGGAAACTCCTTTGAATTTGAAGTCAGTTAAATTGTTTTTGTAGATTTTTGTTACAAACAGACTTTGTCCCTGCACACTTAAAATGACGCTTTCTCATAAATGCCTGTGTTAAGAACACATGATTTCAAACAGGCAAAATCACTAACCACTGTACAAATAATGATAGTTTAGTACCATGTATTGGAATTCCTTGCACTTTGTTATGGTGCAATAATCTGAAAACCACCCGAGTGTGACCGAACGTGGGAGGACCGGGGATGTTTCCTTGATAGCACATGAATCACCACGCATGCAAAGTCATCATTGCGGACTGACGTTAAGTGGACAGGTCACTGCATCGAATTGCCCGCTGCATCATTACGGCCGTCAATGGGTGAAATCGAAGCTTCACCTGGTCGAAGAGAAGACTTGATAGAGCCATCTGCCGTGTGTTACCAAAGAAGCCTCATGCTGTCCGCTATGAATCGTGAATGATGACAACGGTGGGAACCCGATATTCGAGCAGAAAGCTTTGCTAACTAGGACCTTCGAGCAGTGTCAGCAACCGCGAGGGTGGAAATAAGCTAATGGAGTGTGTGCAGTCAGCTCTCCATCATCCCTGTCGTCCAAGGACCTAAGTCTGACTGATCATACGTAAAAGTCAAGCAAGAAGTCTTATTTCGCTGCTACCGCCTCTGCTTCAGCGACTGTGGATGACGGCTTTCTTCTCCTTCTCTTTCTTTTTCCACCTCCTTCTCTTTCTCCTGCTCCTCCACCTCTTCGTTTTCCCTTCTTTTTGTTCTTCTCCCTACTTGTCGTTCTCTTCCTCGTCGTCCTCCTGCTCCTCCTCCTCACGCCTCCTCCTCTTCCTCCTGCTCCTCCTCGTCTTTGTTTTCGTCTGCGTCGTCGTCGTCGTCGTCGTCCTCCTCCTCCTCCTCCTCCTCCTCCTCCTCCTCGTCGTCTTTGTTTTCGTCGTCGTCCTCCTCCTCCTCCTCCATCTTTTCCTCCCCCTCCTCCTCTTCCTCTTCCTCCTCCTCCTCCTCCTCCTCCTCCTCCTCCTCCTCCTCCTCCTCCGCCTCCTCCTCCTCTTCCTCTTCCTCCTCCTCTTCCTCTTCCTCTTCCTCTTCCTCCTCCTCCTCCTCCTCCTCCTCCTCCTCCTCCTCCTCCCCCTCCTCCTCCTCCTACTCCTCTTCCACCACCTCCTCCTCCTCCTCCTCCTCCTCCTCCTCCTCCTCCTTTTCCTCCTTCTCCTTTTCCTCCTCCTCCTTCCTTGCTTCCTTTTCTTTTTACAGCTTACTTATTTAATTTCAGAAACTTTATGAACCAAAAGGTAAGAAACTAGGAAAGAAAGACGGAAAAGAGTTCTTCCGTTTCACATAGTTATTCACAAGCACTCTGTATGACCCCTGG
>JAWQFJ010006226.1:32500-35610 GCA_034096865.1 Theodoxus fluviatilis | reverse complement strand
TGATACAGGGCAATTCTTTGGGAACAGCAGATAGAGAAAGAGAGAGAGAGAGAGAGAGAGTGAGAGAGAGAGACAAAAGGGAGAGAGTGAGAGGAAAAGAGAGAGAGAGAGGAGAGAGAGAGTGAGAGAGAGAGAGAGTGAGAGAGAGAGAGAGAGAGAGAGAGAGAGAGAGAGAGAGAGAGAGTACAACAAACTAGTCGTTGACTCAGACAACAGTCTATCACTACAAAACCTATCATCATTGCATAAAGCTTCATTGAGACAGTAAACAAGGTGATCCAACAGTAAGAGTGTCGTACGTTGCGTAAGAGAGCGAATGTGTGATGTGTTCAGGCCTATGTCAGTGAGCACACCAGACTACAATGGGAGGAAGGGAGTGTATACACAAGGCGGACCAGGGGCGGGTTTCAAAATATGTAGTCGATCTTGGTCGCAAGATCTTGCTTCGCAGTAAGAGCTAGCTAAAAAAGAAACTACCCAACGTGACGAAGTAATGCGCATGCGTAGACGTCACGACAAGAGGTGAACTAGCCACATTTCAATGGCCGACGTGTTGCCGGTTCATTCAGAAAACGCTCTATTTCGAGATACTAGCAACCCATCCAAAGAAAATATAAGCCATGCACAGCATTAATTTATCAAAGGTGTATGTTGAATGCATTAACAGATCGTGAAACCTCCTACAGTTTACACATCGAATGCAGGTCAACGCATCCACGCCGAACTTTTGTCTCGAATCTTAAAAGCTAGGCACCTCTCAAGCTGCCTCGCTCAATCTACGCTCGTCTTCGATTGGCTCGCTAGCAAGCAAAGAATGAAACTGCCCATTCGGCGAGATCTACGTAGATCTACCGAGATCTTCGCATTTTGAAACCCGCCCCAGGGCTGTCTGTATTACCTCCAGTTTGAGGAAGTGCGAGCTGCTTCAATGACAATGACTACTCAAATGCGCACACGTTGAAGTAGCCTGCTCACACTGGCACGTACTTCATGAACATGTATTTGCTTCTCGTCTGCCTGCCTGCCTGCCTGTCTGTCTATCTGTCTGTCTGTCTGTCTGTCTGTCTGTCTGCCTGTCTGTCTGTCTGTCTGTCTGTCTGTCTGTCTGTCTGTCTGTCTGTCTGTCTGTCTGTCTGTCTGTCTGTCAGTCTGACTCTGTCTGTCTGTCTGTCTGTCTGTCTGTCTGTTTGTGTGTGTGTCTGTCTGTTTGTGTGTGTGTCTGTGCGTGTGTCTGTGTGTATGCATGCACACACACACACACACGCGCGCGCGCGCACGCACATACACAAAGACACACACGCATGTACACACACACACGCACAATTGTATATATACACACACAAACAAGCACACCCGCTCTTCCAGTTATCTACAAACACCAACATGCTCGCAGGTGCATGCACGCACACGCACACACGCAGTTGGTATCGACTGCAGGGCAGCACAAAGACTGCTTAGGAGATGAGACACGAGCGCAGGCGATGCAGGGTGTTTTTGGCGTTGGGTTGATTTGTGTGATTGTTGTGCAGCCTGGTTTCGTCATTTATATCGATCTACAAAACATTTTCCCCATATGAGGATTAGTAGGAGAATGCTCTCCGTTTGCATTGGGTACTCGATATCTAGTCAAACAGCAAAAGCTGATGTGAGGGCTGAAAAACTGATATCCCGATGACCAAACAATAAATCACATCTTCTCATCAGAAACAGACCATCATATCCCACCACTTCCAAACCCCAATTCCCTTACTACCCCCGGAAAACCTGTGTCTAAGAGAATATGGGCTGTTCAGTGGAGTCAGATTAGTGAGAAGCTATCGCCGTGGCTGAAATACCCTACTCCAGAGCGGCAGTCTCTACCACGCTTGCAGCCTAAGAACACTGAGGGATCCTGGGGAACGGAGACCGTGTGTTGCCTGCAGTTTCCCCTTTTGTTGCGATGGTCTGATCATGTGGTCAGAATAATAAGAAACAAGCCTCAGATAAAACAGCTGTTGTTCGGAGAACTGACGCAGGGACGGAGAAAGCAAGGCCGACCACGCAAGCGCCACAAGGGCTGTCTCAAGATGATCCTAGAGTGGAAAACCAAGAGCCTTACTAACTCCCATTGCCGGTAGGCAAAATCTCTAGTTTTCTAGAATGACTAAGTCCAGCAGGTTGCGCTTGATGGTCGTCCGCGCTGGTGCGCTCTGATTCGTGGAGCGTCAGCTAGCTTGGATACTGAGCAGCGTTGCCAGCGGCCTGCGGCTCGCATGCGTCGCCATAGAGCTGAGGCTGCCCCAGCAGCAACGTCACAGCTCCAGTAACCCACCTGCCCTGAACTCGGCCGCTCCAGCACAGCACAGAGCTGAGGCTGCCCCAGCAGCAACGTCACAGTTCCAGTAACCCACCTGCCCTGAACTCGGCCGCTCCATCACAGCACAGAGCTGCTCAGCCTCATTCTAGTCCACTAGAGACTTCTCCTGCCGGCAAAAGAGTCTCTAGCACAGTTCATTTCACGTGATGGAGCGATTCCGTCCGCATTGTGCATGAGGAGGTCACACAAGAGGCTAATTGTGGGATGACCCTCTGCTTCCTGACATACGCCGTTAAAGTAGTTCTAAGACTGTTTCGCACAAAACTCATAACTTACGCTTGTTGAGACAATAAACAAGCGTTCATTCGATAAAATAAAATGTATGCGGTGAAATGGAAACAAGTTTTGACATTTGAATGATTTCTGTAAAAAGTGGAAAAAATAGTATCCAGAACGAACTATTTGTGGCGCAATGCTGTAATGCGAAGGGTCAAGTCTATTACGCATTCATTGCGATCTGCGCCAGCGTCACTACTGACTCGGGTTCACAGAATGGCTCAGCCTTTCACTGTCCAGTGGAAGGAGCTCGGTCCTTCTTGAAAGCAAGAAACTAACACCACCACCACCTTTGCATCTCACCTCAAGCTGCAAGATTCCTTTACACAATCTCAGCGGGCTGTCTGCCCACCCATACAGAATACCCTCAGGCTCACTGATCCTCTGCCATCAACTCCCACTGAAAAGGTCGATGGCAGAAAGAGATATCTATAGTAGCACGATGAATAAGTATGCAGAATTCAAGTTAAGGTCAAGG
>JAWQFJ010006226.1:10000-22500 GCA_034096865.1 Theodoxus fluviatilis | reverse complement strand
CCCAGGCAGAGCTAGAGGCTGGAAAGTACCAGCTCATCTTTGCCCACCCGGAGGCCCTGCTCAACAGTGACTCAGGCCTTGCTCTTCTGAACAGCAGGAGGTTCTGTCAAAACGTGGTGTCTCTCGTGTTTGATGAATGCCATACCATTCCAACATGGTGAGAATCTAATGCAATATTGATGACTAAATTGCATAACATTTCATGGCACATGGATGCTGACAGGCCACAAAATTAGCTCATTCAAGATAAGAATGTTTTCAGTGCAATCCTCAGGAAAAGGCATACATCCCTAACACTAAATGTTTTCTAAAAGTTGAAATGAATTCAACTTTATATAATACAGGCAAATGCATTCCTTATTCATGTATTGTTTATTTCTTCTTGGAAGACGTTTCACTGAAGCACATACTTTTCACTGACAAGCTTTCAAAGCTACATTACATTTCAAAGAAACACAAATCATGCAACTTTTTATTTTACTAAGAGAAACAGAAGCCTGCACTCATCAGTACAGTTCAAATAAGCTCAAGTCATTGACCAGTATTGACATCTCCTTTCCTTACATATCATGTTTACAACACAACAGGAGTTTCCTCTTTATTGCAGTCTCAACATTGCAAAATATGTAAAAAGTCTTATTTATAATATCCAATGTAAGCTTCAGTCCCTTAACCAAAAATAACTGTGCACATCACTCTCCACATTTCAGGTTCTACATGGTTCATCAATATAACTTAGCCAAGTACTGTTATACTCTCGCAAAGCAAGCATGCAGAAAGAACTTCAGCCATTTTGCAATGCCTTCTCACGCACTCTGCTCCATGACATACGCCATTAAAGTAGTTCTGAAACTATTTTGCACAAAACTAATAAATTACGCTTGTTGAGGCAATAAACAAGCGTTTATTCGATAAAATAAAATATATGTGTTGAAATGGAAACAAGTTTTGACATCTAAATGATTTCTGTAAAAAGTGGGGAAAAATAGTACCAAAAAATGCAAAATCCTGTGGTGCGAAGGGTCAAGCCTATTACGCATTCATTGCGAACTGTGCCAGAGTCTATCTGACTCTGGTTTACAGAATGCCCTGACATGTCCTTCCATGTATCTCTGTCGTACAAGTTAGACTCGCGGCTGTTCAAACTCGGTGTTCTTACAGACGTTGTATTGCTGCGGTCTTTTTGAAATTGAATTTCCTCTTAGCATGAAAACACAGTCTGGCAACATTGTACAGTAGTTGGGTTTAGTTAGATTAATATGTCGTACACACACGTTTACAACGTAGCTGTTTATTTCTTTGTGTGTCCACCTTTGTGTACTCATAGCAGTTGTTTACCTGTGCAATGTAAAATTTCGATTTCCCCATAACATTAAAAAACTACACACTCAGACTATTAACTTTTTGAAGTAGTTGGGTTTAGCCAGTCGAGTGCGTTGTACACATACGGTTGTACTTCTTGTTTACTTGTTTGTAAGTTCACGTCTGTTTACTTGTAGCTTTTGTTTACCTGCATGAATCTTTAGTTTGAATTCCACTATGGCATAAAGCACACTCAGTCTGCCTTTTTTGTAGTAGTAGTTTATGCAGTTGATTATGTTGTACAAATGCGGTAGTATCATTACTGCTTACTTCTTAATCTTAGTACGTTCATACATTGTTTACCAATGTAATTTTTTAACATTTGATTTCTTTCAAGGCATGAATGAATACACACGCGCAACATTTTCTATGTGTAGTTGGGTTTAACCAGATTCATCCGTCGCATGTAGTTGTACTTGTATCATTGCTGTTTACTTATTACTATATCCATAAGCCATTTACCAAAATATTTTTGAATTGAGTTCGGCTGTGGAGAAAAGACGCGATGTTTTAAAACAGCAAACTGACCGTTGCATCCTTTAGGATGAGTTGAATAAATATTCTGGAGGTGTTTATACAAAATAAATGAATTCCACATACGAGTGAGCGAGTGAGCGAATGAGCGAGTTGATGAATGATTGAATGAATGAGTGAGCGAGCAAGTGAGCGAGTGAGCGAGCAAGTGAGCGAGTGAGCGAGCGAGCGACTGACTGAGCGTGTGCGCGAATGTGTGGCTGAGAGAGTGTAAACAAGAAAGTGTGTGCGTACGTGCATGGTTCTAAGTGCAGTGTGTGCAAAAAGCAATAAATAATGGAGTTATGAATGAAATAGAACAAAACAGTTGATTTGTGTAAGCCAGCAGCCCAGTGTCATATAATTTAAATAATGTAGTTTCTTCATCACAGATTCATAAACCTGCTGGTGAGTATATCACTATTGAATTGTGGATGGTCATTTTAACATTTCATTTTTCATCGAATGGTTCATTTATTCTAACATTGCTAAACAAAGTCACATCTAAGGAAGTTTATTTAAATTGTAATCAAAGAACCATTAGCAAAGCTAAAATACTAATAGGAATGTGATGAACAATTTTCGTATGATTATAATATCACATATTTTCATTTAGTTCACATGGGACAAACCAGCAAACAGAAAGTAAAGATAATACAGCGATCGGACGTTCACCGTTGACTAACAAAATGCCTCTGCACAAACACAAAACACGTAGCCCTACATCTTTCTTTATTTCCACCGAAATCAGGATTCACTGCAAGTTTAGACACTGGCGGCATTTAGAAGCCCTTCCGCGAAGTTGTTTAGACAAACTACACTTTTAAATCTGTTTTTGATATAAAAACTAAGTCTGCCTGTCACGGATATGGCGGCAAACAGCAGTACCTGACGAAAAGGAAAGATGTTGTTTGTATGTAATAGTGTCCCGTTTACGCAACATCGCATCAGCTAGACTGAAGCCGCAACGTTGCATACGAACCGAGTAGACATGGGCTTCTGACATTCCATTAGAACTGCTCGTGTCAAGCATTCATCTTGTGACCTGCGACTCATAAGGTCAAGGCCATTTTCCCCATTGCCCAGAGTGTTTTTCTCTTGCCTCGCGTTGTTTACCGCCAATGACGGATGAGCCAGAGGTTTATGGGAGAAAAACATGACAGTAAGACACATAAAGACCTGGAGTAATGCCCTACCAAGGATGCAAGAAACACTGTCGTATTAACAATAATAACAAAACTCACATCTTCTGTGCATCTGAAGATTGAGAGAGAGAGAGAGAGAGAGAGAGAGAGAGAGAGAGAGAGCGAGCGAGAGAGAGAGAGCGAGAGAGAGAGAGATTGATTGATTGATTGATTTTTTTATTGTTTAGGCCGGCGGCCCGCCACAATGTTACAATAATTGGGGGTAGTGTGTGTGTGTGGGGGGGGGGGGGGGGAGGGAGGGAGCTGAGGTCGACAATTGGTTACATTACACAGTGCTCATCGATGTACCATAGAACATGACAGTGATTGTTCGAGTAACCAAATTTGTTTTTAACAAGCATTTGATACTCAATAAAACGTAGTATTTTGTCAGTATTATACTAAATGTTGCTGACGACATTTCAAGCCATAATGGATATACATAGCAACATTTTTGGTTTTTAAATACTCCCGACCACTTACAAGGAATGTGAAATTGACCCCTGTGGTATTCATGTGTTTGATGTATCTGCCTAAGTACTTTTCCCTTATGTCTGTATAGAGATGGCAATTGAGTAAGAAGTGGGCTTCGTCTGCAATCTGATCTGTGCAGAATTCACAATATTTCTCTTCATCGACAAACGCATTACTTTTCAAGTCATTCCTTCCGAATCTAAATCGAACAAGTGCTACCTTGAATTTTGTAATTTCGAGACAGCTCAAGTACTTTTCACACACGAGAGAGAGAGAGAGAGAGAGAGAGAGGAAGGAGAGAGAGAGAGAGGAAGGAGAGAGAGAAAGAGAGACAGACAGACAGACAGACAAACAGACATACGGAGAGACAGACGGAGAGACAGACGGAGAGACAGACGGTGAGACAGACAGACAGACAGACAGACAGACAGACAGACAGACAGACAGACAGACAGACAGACAGACAGACAGACAGACAGACAGACAGACAGACAGACAATCAGACAGACAGACAGACAGACAATCAGACAGACAGACAGACAGACAGACAGACAGACAGACAAACAGACAGAGAGCTTTCAATTCTTATTTTGAGCACCGTCCGCACGTTACTTGAGAGAGAGAGAGAGAAAGAAAAAAGAAAGAGAGAGAGAGAGAAAGAGAGAGAGAGAGAGAGAGAGAGAGAGAGAGAGAGAGAAAGAGTAATAGTATATCAGCATAAAGTTGCGATTTTTCAACTCAGCTACAGTGGTTGGAAGACGTAATTCATCGTATTCTCAGTGAAAGGTGACACGAATATTGCTGACACTATATTCGAAATAGAGAGTTTTTATATTGCATACTCACTCTCACACAGGAGGTCGTACTGCATCAGAAATTCGTCGCTTCTTGCTGTTTCGTCTCTTTCTTTTTTCTACCATTGACTGTACTGTGGAAGTATTGAACACGCTGAGATAAACATTCATGTGCCATGTTAGCAAATAATTTAGCTTTCTGCGTCGTTTTCGTTATAGCTATTTGTGTGTGTATTTGCATATATTTTGACAACGCAGTACTTCTAAATAGTTTATGAAAAAAGTTTTAATTTGTTTAATTGTATGCCCTAAATACACTGCTTACAGGAAAACTGCGCCTTTCGAAACTGAATACAACATGGACGAAAAAGTATACTATCTTTTATGCATTTCCTCGTTGTTACTTCAACCAATGATACTGAACTTTCCGAATTCGTTCTATGTTGAACAGCGAAAATTTTACATTAAAAAAATCTCCAGATGCATCGCTCCTTAAAGTAAGACACGATGTATGAGAGTGATAAAAGAACAGTGTGTTCTACAAGAGGAGTCCACACCATACGTCTTCACTAGCGCTTTCTCCAGAATCAAGAGAACCTTAGCCATATTTCAACACAGTAAAGCTAACTGTACATTTCAGCATGGTCGACGACCCGTACAAAGGCAGGGTAGCATGTAGACTAGACGCATTAATAAAAGTAGAAGGCCATGCGTCTTCCAGATGGAGTGCGTGTTTGCTTGCATTTGTCTCAAGTAGACATACATTCCAGAGGTCCTCCGCCATAATTCAACACGGCCCACGACCTCCACAGAGTTTGAGTGTAGCACGTGTCTGTACAAACAAAGAAAATTATTTGTATGCCTTCCGAAACAAGTGTATCCTTGTTTGCATGTGCCTCAGGAACATATCCGTAATATCTCAGCCATAATTCAACATGGCAGATGACGCGCAAGGAGAAAGAGTTGAGATTGTAAAGCACGATTAATACAAGAATGTTGTAACTGCATGTTTGAGTAGACAAATGTTTACATTCGTCTTAAGTACATATAGATTCAAGAAAACCTCAGTGGTATACATTTGAAATGGCTGACGAGTCTTGGCGACTTGAGAGCAAGCATGGAATGACTTGGCTACATCGTCACGTGTGGCCTCTTATCACGTGGGCAAATCCACGTGACCCACTCAGGCTACTGGACGTCGTGTACATTGCTAGGGGCAACCTTCACCTTCTCTGTGAATACTTGGTGCAAACTTGACCGCTGGCTTTGACAGCGTTCTTCACAAGAGACTTATGGCTGACCAGATGTGGGAAAAGGGGGGCTTAACAGGGACTAGTGGGTAGTAATTTTGCAACGGAGGGATACGACTGGAATGGCTGAGGTCTAAACTGAAGAGGATTACAGTTGCTTGCACTTCACTTTGTCCAGCCCTTAGAATGCTGACCCCGGGCGAGTTTTCCTCATAGGTCATCCTCCAACCATGCCAAGTGTCACGGGTTGAAACGGCCATGGTAAAATTTGCTCACGTTTTAAGACGAGCAACAGTACCTTTTTTCTAATTGAAAAAGCAATCTGAAAGTGTCCTTGTGTTTTGTGCTGTCACGGTGTAACTGATCCTTGTGTTTTGTGCTGTCACGGTGTAACTGATCCTTGTGTTTTGTGCTGTCACGGTGTAACTGATCCTTGTGTTTTGTGCTGTCACGGTGTAACTGATCCTTGTGTTTTGTGCTGTCACGGTGTAACTGATCCTTGTGTTTTGTGTTGTCACGGTGTAACTGATCCTTGTGTTTTGTGCTGTCACGGTGTAACTGATCCTTGTGATTTGTGCTGTCACGGTGTAACTGATCCTTGTGTTTTGTGCTGTCACGGTGTAACTGATCCTTGTGTTTTGTGCTGTCACGGTGTAACTGATCCTTGCGTTTTGTGCTGTCACGGTGTAACTGATCCTTGTGTTTTGTGCTGTCACGGTGTAACTGATCCTTGTGTTTTGTGCTGTCACGGTGTAACTGATCCTTGTGTTTTGTGCTGTCACGGTGTAACTGATCCTTGTGTTTTGTGCTGTCACGGTGTAACTGATCCTTGTGTTTTGTGCTGTCACGGTGTAACTGATCCTTGTGTTTTGTGCTGTCACGGTGTAACTGATCCTTGTGTTTTGTGCTGTCACGGTGTAACTGATCCTTGTGTTTTGTGCTGTCACGGTGTAACTGATCCTTGTGTTTTGTGCTGTCACGGTGTAACTGATCCTTGTGTTTTGTGCTGTCACGGTGTAACTGATCCTTGTGATTTGTGCTGTCACGGTGTAACTGATCCTTGTGATTTGTGCTGTCACGGTGTAACTGATCCTTGTGTTTTGTGCTGTCACGGTGTAACTGATCCTTGCGTTTTGTGCTGTCACGGTGTAACTGATCCTTGTGTTTTGTGCTGTCACGGTGTAACTGATCCTTGTGATTTGTGCTGTCACGGTGTAACTGATCCTTGTGATTTGTGCTGTCACGGTGTAACTGAAGCCACAATAACGCTGATGTTACACGAAAAGTCGAGAAAAAATCCACCCTTAGAAGGGGAAAAAAGTAAAATTGTTCCTGTATCTACTGCAGCTATGACTATTTATTTTCTCTCAGCAGAAACGAAATCAAACCTCTTCTTTTTCCTTGTTCATTTGCATTTTCCCCCGATTGTTTTTCTGTCTCATCTGCCCAACTGTAAGCTCGTCTGTGAGCTAGTGCATGCTTCCTGGTATGTGTGTATATATATGTGTGAATGTGCGTGTGTGCGTCTCTCTCTCTCTCTCTCTCTCTCTCTCTCCCTTTCTCTCTCTCTCTCTCTCTCTCTCTCTCTCTCTCTCTCTCTCTGCACGCTCGTGCGTGCGCGCGCGCGCGTGTGTGTGTGTGTGTGCGTGTTCACGAAGACTTTAAAGATGCCAACATTGTTCACCTCTACAAGAACAATTGTGATACGGCATCCTGCAACAAACACCGAGGCATATCACTTTTAAGTATTGCTGGAAATATTCCGGCCCGCATCATCCTTGACTGTATCAGTGCCCAACTTTTAAACTGCAAAAGACAGTGGTAATACTTCAACCAGCACCTGGACAAGAAGTCTCAGAACCGGTCATCAAGATCAATGGCTCAGAATTGCGGGTGCTGGACTCCTTTGCATACCTGGGGAGCTGTCTCACATCTATGATCTAGTTACTGCAGCTTGGTCAGGGATATCTCCAATCCGCTTGCAAAGGCAGGGGCATCCTTTGGACTGCTCTGGAATCGAGTGTGAAACGGACGCGGCCTAACCGTGCAAACGAAGATTGCAGTCTACAAGGCCGTTGTCCTGACATCGTTGCTTTACGGCTGTGAGACTTGGACTGTGTTCAGCAAGCAGCTCAGGACCCTCGACCAGTTCCGTCTGTGTTCAGCAAGCAGCTCAGGACCCTCGACCAGTTCCATCTGAGATGCCTCCGAAAAATCACGAAAATATCCTGGGAGGACTGAGCTTCCAACACAGAGGTACTGCAGCTGTCTCAAATTTGGGGCATTGAGGCGCTCATCGTGAAGGCCCAGCTGCGTTGGGTCGGTCGTGTAATGAAGATGAGAGACACCCGCCTTCCCAAAATGATCTTCCTCTCTGAGCTGGCTGATGGTGCGAAGGTCCCTGGAGGTCCAACCAAACGCTACAAAGACGGCATTAGGGCCAATCTCAGAGCTTGCAGGAGCAGTGTCTCAGGCTCCGAGTCCCTAGCTGCGGACCATAGCGCCTGGCGCTCGGCGGCTGCCCAGGCTGTAGCGGCTTTTGAGGAGCGGCGCCTGCAGAGATTGGACAGCAAGCGTGCTGCCCGTAAAGAAAGGAGGTTGGACCCTACTACTGCTGTTGCATGCCCGGAGTGCGGTCGCTCATGTGCATTGCAGCTCCGGCTGCAATCCCACCTTCAGAGTCACTGAGGTGATCGTCGCCCGCGACGAACATAAGAGAGAGAGAGAGTGTGTGTCTGTCTGCCTTCGTGCGTGTGTGCGTGCGTGTGTGTGTTTGTGTGTGCGTGTGTGTGTGTATATGTGTATGTGTGTGTGTGTGTGTTGGGGGGGTTGCTGTCTGGGCCCTACGTCCCGCACAACAAATGGATGGTGACGCGCAACATATAGCCTCTCCCATCCTGGGGTAGTGATTGCTGCTGCAATGCAATTCACTGCACATGCACGCACATGACCTCTCCTACCTAATTGCTCCTGCAGGAACACCTTCACGTGGTCCCCCTGTTGCTCACAAAGCTTCCTACAGGTGCGACCGAGCACTCGGCGGTATAACCGGGAATTGAGCAGACTGGGCTCATAAGCCTTGGTTGGCAACCAGTCTAGGAGAAGGACAACTCTGATTTCAAACCCGGGCAGATGGAGCTCGTTAGCCTCGTCAGGCAGTCCGTCTAGGAGAGGGAAACTCTGATGTAAAACCTACGACCCAAGGACCTCACTGTCACCGTCCCAGCTTGCTAGGCCATGGCAGACAAACCTTGGGCGTAAAGGGCGCACACCGAACTTCACATTAAAACTCCACTGCGCAGGCTCACATCCACTCCTTTTCACAAGTCCTGTAGCGATGGGAAAGGGGCGAAACGGCAGGTGAAGATGACACTGGAAGCCGCAGTTCCAATCCTGCATGCAGGCGGTACAGGATATTGGTCGTCCGATGTCGACCCGGAGACGACGACATCGCCCGGCAGCACCCTGTATGACCAAGCAGCCCTGTTTAGGGTCAGCACTGCTTGCTCCACACGGAGAGAGGCTTAGAAAAGATGGCCTTTAAAAACTCGTCTCCATCCCACCCAGTTTACTTGATGCGGTCAACGGGCATCTTATTTGAGGTCGAACCACAACGAAAGAATTGAAAACAAAAACCACCAGTCCCGCCAGAGAACTACAACTTGCATGCTGGAACATCAGAACTATGCTTGATAAAACTGACACCAATCGCCCAGAGCGTCGCTCCGCTCTCACCGCTCACAAACTGGCAAGATTGAGCATCGACATATCTACTCTCAGCGAAGTACGCCTTGCAGAAGAAGGCAGTCTCCAAGAGCACACGGCGGGCTACACACTATACTGGTCAGGCAAACCTGCAGCAGAGAAACGCCTCTCAGGCGTTGGTTTCATGGTTAGGAACTCCATTGCCTCCAGGCTTGAACACCTGCCGATCGGTCATTCGGACCGCATTATCTCCATGCACCTCACGCATGTCATGCTATTTAGCTCCAAACACTTCAAGCCGACCCAGCGGAGAAGGACAAGTTCTACGCAGACTTGCGAAGCATTGTCCAGAACACTCCTGCCAAAGATAAAATCATCCTCCTCGGCGATTTCAACGCCCGAGTCGGTCGGGACTCTGATGCCTGGAGGAAGCACGGCATTGGCAACTGCAATGACAATGGATGCCTGCTGCTGGAGTTTTGCATGGAGCAACAGCTCGTTATCACCAATACCATCTTTCAGCAGAAAAACAGACTAAAAGCCACCTGGATGCACCCGAGGTCCAAGCACTGACACCTCATCGACTACATCCTTGTGCGTCAGCGTGTACTAAAAGATGTCCTGCTCACCAGAGTGATGTCAAGCGCAGAATGTCACACTGACCACCGCCTTGTCCGCTGCAACCTGAGGCTCCATTTCAAGCTTAAACCGAGAAACAGACGAGCCCCTGTAAAAAAGCTCAAAGTCAGCGGCCTCCAGCCTCCAGAAGTGAAACTGATATTTCAGAACAATCTCCTGGAGAAACTGGAGGCAGCCTGAACCCCCCAAGACCCATGCCCTGAATCCATTTGGAACCAACTCAAAATCACCATCCAAGAGTCAGCTGCTGAAGTCATAGGCTACACCTCCAGAACGAACAAAGACTGGTTCGACGAGAACATTGACGAAATCCAAAAATTACTAGCAAGAAAGAGATCTGCACACCAGGCCCACCTTGCCAAGCCATCCTGTCCTATAAAGAAAGCTGCCTTTCGTCAGATATGCAGTCACCTCCAGCGCAAACTGCGCTTGATCCAAAATGAGTGGTGGAACGACCTTGCTGAGAGGACCCAGCAATGTGCAGATACCGGCAACATAAGAGGATTCTATGAAGCCCTCAAAGCAGTGTATGGCCCATCCTACCAAATTCAGAGCCCTCTGCGCAGTGCCGACGGTCAGACATTGCTTACCGACGAGATGTCAATTCTGAACCCGCTGGTCGGAACATTTCAGGACTCTTTTCAATGCCGATCGCCCTTTCGACATGCCATCCATCCTCCGTATTCCTCAGCAACCCATCAAGGCTGAATTTAATGAGTTGCCTACCATCGAAGAACTCAAGAAGGCAACAGAACAGCTGAACCTTGCAAAGCTGCCGGAGTTGACGGAATCCCGCCTGATATATGGAAGCATTGGCGGTCCAGCTTTATTAGAGAGACTGCACAGCCTATTTTTATGTTGCTGGGAACAGGGCAGGCTTCCTCAAGACGTCCGAGATGCAGTCATCATCATCCTGTACAAGAACAAAGGCGAGAAGTCGGACTGCTTAAATTACCGGAGGATCACCCTGCTCTCCATCGCCGGAAAGATCCTCGCGAGAAAATGTTGAACAGACTGGCCCCCACCATCGCCCAGGACCATCTCCCAGAGAGCCAATGTGGATTTAGGGCCAACAGGAGCACCACGGACATGGCATTTGTCCTCCGCCAGCTCTAAGAGAAGTGCCGTGAACAAAACAAATGTCTCTACATTACCTTTGTTGATCTGACTAAAGCCTTCGACATCGTGAACAGGCAGGGAATGTGGCTTATTCTTGGCATACACTCCTAATCTATTATGTGTGTGTGTGCGTGTTTGTGTGTGCATGTGTGTGTGTGTGTGTGTGTGTGTGTGTGTGTGTGTGTGCGCGTGTGTGTGTGTGTGACTACTATATTGATGATAAAAATGTTTCTGTCAAGGGGCCAATAGGAATTAGGAGCTGACATTCGAGCAATTTTATGAAGAAAGAATTTAAAGCAAACCATTATTAAATTCCACTATACATAACATGATGATACATTGCTAGTATACACAGATTACAAGAAGTGATTGCATAATCATGCTGCATTTTGTTTTTCCTCATCTTCTATGAAATATATCAATGAATCTGTAATTGTGTTGCTAAAAATACATATAAATTATATAAAGTATGTGTCATTGGAAAGATAACTGCAAGATGGCTTCAGGTTTCGTAGTAAGATGTTTTATGTCAATATTTTTCTTAAACCCTAGGTTTGTTAGTTAATTAGTTATTCAGCAAAATAACTCAAAACGATAAAAACGGATCCTAATGAAAATTGGTGGAAGGTCAGGGATTCTCCCAAATAAGAATCCAGTGTATTTTGGGGTTCCTGCACTGACCAGATAGCGACCCTCAGGATCATCATTGAACAGTCGCTGGAATGGCAGTCACCACTCTATGTCAATTTTGTGGACTTCAAGAAAGCCTTTGACATGGTGGATAGGGCAACCATTTGGAGAATCCTCAGACACTATGGCATCCCTGAGAAGATCATCAGCGTAATCCAGAACCTCTATGAAGGCACCAGCTGCAGAGTTATGCACAACACTGATCTGTCGCCGCCATTTGACGTCAACACCGGAGTGAGACAAGGATGTCTACTTTCTCCTTTGATCTTCTCCCTGGTGATCGACTGGGTGATGAAGACTGTTACGGACCAACCACGGGACACTCACTGGCAAACTGGAAGACTTGGACTTCGCAGATGACATCGGCCTCCTGTCACACACCCATGGGCACATGCAAGCAAAGATGGAGAGGCTGCACGACATTGCCAAGACAACAGGACTGGAGATCAACGTCCCCAAGACCAAGAGCCTCCGGGTGAGCGTCTCCAGGGAAGCTCCCATCACCATTGATGGTCAAGCCAAAGAAGATGTCGAACGCTTCACGTACCTGGGCAGCGTGGTCAGCAAGACTGGAGGGACAGATGAAGACGTGAGAGCCAGGATAGGCAAAGCAAGACACGCCTTCGTCACCCTGAAACCAGTGTGGAGAAATGAGAGCCTCAGCCGTCACACCAAACTGAGGATCTTCAACACAAATGTTAAATCTGTGCTGCTCTACGGATCTGAAACCTGGAGACATACCAAGAGCATCGGCCACAAGCTGCAAGTCT
>JAWQFJ010006226.1:0-5000 GCA_034096865.1 Theodoxus fluviatilis | reverse complement strand
AACACCCATCACCATGACAACTGGAACAGTAGCAGACTCGATCTTGACAGCTGGCTCACCAAAGCGTATTGTAGAGATAGGTCTAGTTCCCCAGGCCTCCAAGGACAAGGCAGGGGAAACTACCGAGCCAATCCCCGCTTATGCACAAGTCATATCCTAGACAGGAAGTGAGCAATCAGACATGATGGAATGTAACCCTCTCACACTGACCAGCGTGGTGGGTGAGAGAGAGAGAGAGAGAGAGAGAGAGAGAGAGAGACAGAGAGAGAGAGAGAGAGACAGAGAGACACTTTGACTTTGACTTTGCCTCATTTATTGTATATAGGACGACCGCCCTTTACAATTTTAACATATAATATCACAAAAGATCAATTCCTATATACAATCAATGGCAGTTTTCCTCTCGGTGTTTCAAGGCATAAAATATGTACATTTCTCGTCGTTATCTTATCAGCAGCGGACATGAGTTGCATGAAATTCGTTCCAGCCTCTAAATGACGTTTGATGTATTTCTCTCTTAATTTTTTATGGAAGGGGCAGTCCACCAAGAAATGCTCTTTGTCTTCATTTTCATGACAAAACGGGCCTGTTGAGTTATTGCACAGAATATTAAAACGGTGTCTGCTAATATTTAGGCTGTTTACACCAAATATGAACCTTGCAAAGGATCACGAAATTTTTTATTAGTTAACATTTTTATGTACGCCTCTTCCCCGAAGAAGTTCTTGAAAGAGGAGTACCAACAATATCTTGTACTGGAGCAATTTTCTCCCTGACACAGCTGTCTGTGACAGTCTCGAAGTCTTTGCTTAAACGCCCTGAGGAAGAGTTTTTCGTTGATAACGCCTCCATTGAGCCATACGTGAGCAAATCATGACCTGGAGAGGCAACTTTCTATGAGAGCTGTCCAATTTCTGCTTTGTGGGACATTGGAGTCAACTAACTAGCGATATGCTTGTTTGGAGAGCCTGTTAGTTGGCATTTTACTAATTTTATGCCAATATTTAACTGCTCTAGTGCATCCTGAGATAGACAGGGGATCTCTTGTCAGGTCCCCATACACCATATGAGTAGGTGTGCGGGTATCCAGACCTCAAATTCTTTTGCAGGCGAACCTGAGGCTTTTCCACTATGTCAGCTTTACCCATGCCTCATATCTCAGAACCATAAAGCAGGAGAGATTGTACTTGGGAGTCGAATAACTTGAAGAAGATTGGGGTGCTTGTGTTATGCAAAGCTCCACATGGTCTTCAGTACTTGGACGACTCTTTGCTTCCCTTTAGTTAATAGGTCTTCCAGATGTACATTGAAAGATAACCTTGTGGAAAAGGTGAAGCCCAAGTACTTACAGCTATTTACAACTTCTAGCTTCCTGCCGGCTAAAGTCCACCTTTCCCCTTGTGCTTAATGGCCTCCCTTTCGGAAGACCATCACTTTCGTTTTGTCCAGGTTAACCTTCAAACCCAAGGTACGAGACGCCTTATTCGCTGTCGGAGTTGTAGAAATGAGAGCAACATCATCAGCGAATAAGAGGGCAAATATTTCTGGAGTGCCAGGTTGTAGCTGGACCCCGTGTTTTCCTAACTTCCGTATATAATTAGCAGCAACATCTATATATAGAGAAAAAATTGTCGGACTCTCCAAGGCCCCCTGTTTTACGCCCGCTGGGCATTAAAAAAAATATGATAGAGCGTTGTGCCATCGTACACAAGCTTCAACATTTGCATACATAGCTTTCAACATTTGGATAAATTTGAATGAAAGGCCAGTGTTTTCGATGACTTTCCAGAGTTGATTCCTATCTACCGAGTCGAAAGCTTTCTCAAAATCAACAAATGATACATAGAGCTTCCCCCGACCGTCGCCATAGACTTGCTTCAGGACCATAGAGTACAGGGTGAAGACAATATCGATGGTAGAGTTCTGCGTCCTAAAACCTGCTTGTTCTCGACAGATTATGTCCTCGTCCTCTGTCTAACAGCGTAACCAGCGTTTCATGATGGAAGCAAAGACCTTGCTAAGAATACAAAGTAACGAAATCTCTCCGTAGGTGTTGGGATCCAGCATATCACCCTTCTTGTGCAGAGGGACGATTACAGAACGAGAACATTCACAGGGAAAGTAGTGGGAGTCATAGAGGATATTAAACCGTTTCGCCAGGAACGGTGCTATTCTGTCACAGCCAACTTTATAGCATTCACCAGGAATTGTATCAATCCCCACCGATTTCCGTGGTTTGATTCTGAGAAGAGTTGTATTCGCCTCATCTAACGTAATGGGATCATCCAGAATGGCATTTGTTACAACGCTTCCAGCAAGTGGAGTATCTCCAATTACACTCTCCAATCTGGACTTTGCATTGCAACTACTCAGGTAAAGATTCTCGAAAATTATTCCAGGTAGTCATATTAATGTCAACATTAACAGAACATTTGTATGCTGTATTCTTTACAAATGACCAAAAGGTGCGTGCATTTTCTTTACTATTCATGAGCTGGATGTTGGTCAAACAAAGTGACTCTTTTTCTTTGCTCGTATTAAACTTTTGTATGCTTTTCTGCTGGCCAAGCGTTTTTCTTTATGCTCTAAGAATTTTTATTTTTTATTTTTGGCAAGGGATTTCCTTGCATCGTGTTTAGCACTGCGACATTCGTAGTCGTACCAAACGGGCTGATTTCTAATTATGGGTAACATAGCAAGAGCTTTCTTTACCATACATTGTGTACAGGAAAGAATGGCATCATTGAAAAGCTGAAGAGCAGATTCGACAGAATTGTGCATCATTTGTGAAGCTTCCTCTAGCTTTTTCGTAAAATCAAGGTGGCCCATGCTTTCCAAAAATATATTCTGTTTTTGGGTATCCCAACGTATTTGAGATACATATATTCTCTTTGTCATTATCTCAGGTTTTCAGTTTTCTGGGTCAATCGTGATTTCTAACGGCATATGGTGACTTTCTACCCTGTTACCAACCGAAAGGTCTACTGGGTAATTTGAGTAGTTAGCTTTAATCAAGCAATAGTCGATAACACTTTCGCCGTGAGGTGATAGATAAGTGTATCGTCACTGGCACAGACTTTTCATGAGGATGCCAAAGTTGTCAAAGACACCATCTTGGGACATTCTAGGTTGATTAAGGTTAGAGTGTCTACAACTTGCCCATAACCCTGTATCGTCATTATCTTGTTCGGAACTAGCTGCCCTGGTATCCCATGTCCCGACTCTTGCATTTAAGTCGCTACATATCATTCATGATGATTCTGGGAATGTTTCCTGACACTGAAGGATGACATCCTTCAGACTTGATAGATTACAAGTTATTTCCCTGTCCTTGTAATAAATAGAATCTTGTGGCAGAATGTACACGCAGAGAACGATGATGTTAAACTCTGTGATGGTCGAAACCCTGAATGCTAACAAATTATCAGCATCAACATTCACTGGAGTTATGTATTGATTGATTGATGTTTTTAACCAGGATAGCTATACCTCCTGATCTACGGCCTTGCTTGGAGAGTTTTTTATCTGGAGAGTGGAATATGACATAATTATCAACGTGGATGGAAAAATCAAAGTTATCTATGGTAAAGGTCTCTAGTAGACAACAAATGTCGAAGGATGCAAGGTAGTCAAGAAACCCTGCCTCTCCAATTTTGGATACAGGACCTTCATCATTCCACGAGACCAACCGAAAGCTGTCTATTTCACTATCGAACAACTCCTCCCTCGGCTCGCGTTCCTCGAGCTCGAACTCAGGAGGGTCCACCGAGTTGATAGGGCGTCGACCATCACGTCATGCTGTCGATGTATAGGCAGTTCCGCGTGATGCAGCACTTACTGTGTGGCGCAGTCGCCCGTCCCATACGGATCGGTAGCGGCCGCTGGTTGAGGCAGTAGTCGGCGACCTCTCACCTTCAGAGTTTAATGGGTAGCTGCCTCTGGAACAGTCTGTGCTACCTCTGCATTTGTCGCCGGTCCCAGAGTCCAGACACTGGTTCCTCATGCACTCTTCGGATTGTGCTGGGTTCCCCCCGATTCCACAGGTTCGACCATTCCGGTTCAACCATGTCAGTAAGGTGCTTTGCTTTCTGAGTCCCGAGGATGCGGCAGGACCGGAGGGCGTTGAAGATTGTGAGTGCCGGATGGACGACTTTGCCTCGACCGGTAAGGACATTTGTACTCGAGGATCTTGGGGGGGGGGGGGGGGGGGGTTCCCGAGTGTGCAACTCGCAGCCATCAACTACCCTTATGTCTTCTTCTGGAGTGCATAAATATTCATCCACAACAACATATGTGGATGAGATGTCTCGTAATAGTGGCGTGGGGTGGTGGTAGTTTCCATGTTATCTGAAAACCTGTCTGCATGTTGGCCCGTCGACAGAGAGAGACAGAGAGAGACAGAGAGAGACAGAGAGAGACAGAGAAAGAGAGAGAGAGACTGAGAGAGAAACAGAGACAGAGAATATATCTAAGTGCCGGGGTCGGGTGTACAGTTACTGAAAAGAAGAGTAGAAGACAAGCAACCGACTGTTTCTTTCATGAGCAAGTCTGGCCCTGAAGAGGGCCGTTTGGGGGTTGTACTGCCGCCGATGCGGGTAATCACCGCTACAGGATGGAGAGGCAGCGGGTTGGCAGGGGCGTGCAGCGATGCTCTGTATTTCTTTACGGCAAGCTTTCGAAGCTGAGGCTTCTTCATCAGGCCAAAGTAACAAGGCTGGCTGTGGAAAAGAAATATATACTGTGACAAGGGCCGGTGAAACACGTGCAGGGCGGCGAGGTAGTGAGGAGAGTTCAGTGAAGGAAGCCAAAAGGAGTGCTTTGCACCAACATCACGGGGCGGGAGCGGCCTCAACAGGGTAAGCACTAAAAAGGCGTGCAGGGACAGCTTCATCGACAGTGACTCAGGAGTCCCATGTCCCTATTGAGGCCATCCTCGTGGGTGTGGAATTTGGACATGAGTTTGAGCTTAGCCACTCTGCGTCGCTGTAGGTCAGTCAGTC
>JAWQFJ010006225.1:120000-129948 GCA_034096865.1 Theodoxus fluviatilis | reverse complement strand
TGTAACAGAGTGACAAAACTTTACTTTGCTGACTTTGCGTTCTCTGCATGAACCCCTCCTATCTTCCAGTTTGTCACCAGTGGTCATTTGCCCACTCAGCTATTTCTCGCCCGTTCCCACGCTCTCCACTCCCCTGCTTTCTCCATTTGTGTACCTCCCCATCTCTGATTCCATCCCCACGTCAGACTCTGGGACACTGAAGCCATACCGTTCATGCCAGCCGCCCTTCCCACTGTCGTTTCCCATTATCTCACTCTCGGACGCTCCGCTGGTCATCAGCGTGGAGACCTGATGCTGCCGCGATAGTATCTCCAAGAGATCAGTCTTGTGAGTCGGACCCCCCCCCCCCCCCCCTCTTCCTACGCATCCCTGGCACCGCCCCCAGCCGCACCTTCACCAATCCCATGCCACGCCTTTTCCGGTTTTGATCATATATATTGAGGTGACCACTTATGTTTAAGAGACTTGTGTTGAGAGACTTGTGTTGAGAGCCGCATAGAGTACGGACTCATTATTGCTACTCAGAAATAAATGGATGTAACGGGAACTTGACTGACTCCATGTCCCTCTGTGCCTCTGCCGCCCAACACTCGGGAGGCAGGGGAAAAGTTCCCAGCCTGCATAGTAGCCCCAGCAATGTAAATGCTGGTGCCGCTACAAATGGCGCTGCAGAGCAGGGTACATGAGAGGGAGAGTCAGTGAGATGATCATGAAGACCACCAGCCCTGATGATAGCCAGCACTACCGATCCCCACCACTAATGAACGTCTGGTAGGGACTGACACTGCTGCCGCTGCCGACCTCTGCTTGCCCATCACCTTGCCCTACAATGCCGCCACGCCGACGACAGATGGCGATGGAACGAGAGGCGATAAGGGCGAGAGGGAAAAGAGCGAGGGAGACAAGAAGTCTGACAAGCCGCCCTTCTTTTACAACGCCCTCATCATGATGGCCATACGCAGCAGCCCGGAGAAACAACTGACGCTGAGCCAAATCTACGAATTCATCATGAAGAACTTTCCTTACTACAGAGACAACAAGCAGGGCTGGCAGAACTCCATCCGCCACAACCTCTCGCTCAACAAGTGCTTCGTCAAGGTGCCACGCCACTATGACGACCCTGGCAAAGGCAACCACTGGATGCTGGACCCTAGCAGTGATGACGTCTTCATCGGTGGCACGACAGGCAAGTCGCGACGTCGCTCCTCGCTCGCGTCACGATCCCGTCTTGCCGCACTCAAGCGCGCCGGCTTCCCGTCCTTGATGGTGCCCGCCTACTCCTTCCACGGGGAGCGTCTGCAGCCCTACCCCTGTACGCCCCTCTACTGCTCACCTGTTTCAGGACTGACGGGTCCTGCTGAACGTCTCCTGTCCAAGTCTCTCAGCTTCTCCGTGGACAAGTTGTTGGCAGACAGCCCACCTGGAGATTCGAACCCCGGACCACAGGGACAAATCCAGTAGTCCTCATGCTGATGCGCTCTTAGAGGTGCCACTCTTGCAGGAAGAAGTCGTTGTGACTACCGGAAAACGACTGTCTCAGCAAGAGCTGCAGGATCTGCAGAAGCAGGATCTCGTGATGGGGAAGTTTCTGTCATCTTGGCCGCAAAAGCCAGAGTCTACACAGGACCATTCCTCGAAGATCCTACTTCGGCAATTTTCGAGACTTCGGATCCGAGACGGGCACCTCTACAGACATGTCGCCGACCCAGCTCAAGGCCACCTCGAGCAATTGGTTCTACCCAGTTCGCTGCGTCCTGACATTCTGAGAGCAGAGATGCTCAAAACATGAACAGATCACCCTGTGACCTTCTGAAGAAAAGTGACGATACTCCATGTGAAGTGACTGAGCCCCGACGCTCTGTGAGACCGAACGCAGGTTGTCGGTCATTCCACTTTGGTGACGGAGTACCATATGTGTAGAACTGCTTTGTGTAGGTATTGGATGTGCCTCTGACTGTAAGTAATGTACCCGTTCCTTTTTCTTTTGCATGACCTCAATACGTAGCCTTGTATAGTAAAACCACACGTAGTAAAGAGAATTACAGGAATGCGATAAGAGTTCCATATAATCATATGATATCCAAGAATGCATGAAACAATGGTTTATTTTATTGGAATGATATGACATATCCTTTATATCCCATATAACCCTTTGATTGTTCATGGTTATGTCGTTGTTGATGGCGTCCTCTCTGTGTAACGAGACGTACTGGAAAGTTTCCCTCGTTCTTGTGAATTGTGGTATTGTAAGCTGGAAGAGCGGATTGCCTATAGGTTTGGAACTGATAGGAAATATCTCATCGTAAGGATGCAGATAGTGCTCTCTTTGTGTGATTGCTGTTTAGGGAAAGTTACAGTTTCCCATGACTGTGGGTTTTTGCCTAAAGTTTCATTTACTATTACGTATCACTGTGCTGCTAGTGATTACGGAAGAACTTGCGATGTTTATTCATTGCGGGGTGTTGTCGTGCTTAGCAACGCCACTTTGTGTCACTGTTTGTTTATGTGCATCTAATTGAAGGGTTAAGACCGCTTTTAGCCTGCACGGTTTGTGTGTCTAGCCATGTGGAGGACATACTTGTTGAAGGGTTAAAACCGCTTCAAGTTGTCTTGTCCAACATGCTCTGTTGTTGTGTTGGTTATGCTGCGTTTTGTAATGTGAAATGTTTAATCCTGTTGTTACCAATCAACTAGTTGAACGGTTAAGCCCGCTTCTAGAAGATGTGAAACAATGAGAACTCTTGCTTGTTTTTGTGTGGTGTTTTGGATTGTCTTCTAGTTGACTGGTTAAGACCCCTTCTAGACAGCAATAAAAAAAAAATTATCGTGTGAGATTTCGTTGTACACCATGATTGTATATATTTCATCCTAGTAATGCATGTACTCACTAGATTCAAGATTTTGTGTCCATTCTACATTTGTGTTTTGTCTCATGATATATATTGTATGCAAGTGGTCACCTCAATCCTCTAGCACTAATTGAATTGTTCATTGTTAAACTCCTTATAGGTCATTAATCAAAATTTACAACGAGGACGTTGTACTGAAACACCATGGGGAGATGTAACAGAGTGACAAAACTTTACTTTGCTGACTTTGCGTTCTCTGCATGAACCCCTCCTATCTTCCAGTTTGTCACCAGTGGTCATTTGCCCACTCAGCTATTTCTCGCCCGTTCCCACGCTCTCCACTCCCCTGCTTTCTCCATTTGTGTACCTCCCCATCTCTGATTCCATCCCCACGTCAGACTCTGGGACACTGAAGCCATACCGTTCATGCCAGCCGCCCTTCCCACTGTCGTTTCCCATTATCTCACTCTCGGACGCTCCGCTGGTCATCAGCGTGGAGACCTGATGCTGCCGCGATAGTATCTCCAAGAGATCAGTCTTGTGAGTCGGACCCCCCCCCCCCCCCCCTCTTCCTACGCATCCCTGGCACCGCCCCCAGCCGCACCTTCACCAATCCCATGCCACGCCTTTTCCGGTTTTGATCATATATATTGAGGTGACCACTTATGTTTAAGAGACTTGTGTTGAGAGACTTGTGTTGAGAGCCGCATAGAGTACGGACTCATTATTGCTACTCAGAAATAAATGGATGTAACGGGAACTTGACTGACTCCATGTCCCTCTGTGCCTCTGCCGCCCAACACTCGGGAGGCAGGGGAAAAGTTCCCAGCCTGCATAGTAGCCCCAGCAATGTAAATGCTGGTGCCGCTACAGCTGTATTGAATGTCAGCCCAAACATTTCGTTGACTTTCATGAGCAATATATACCATGGTAGTCATATTCTTGGGGGCCATTGCTTCTTGTACACAGTAAGCTTTGTCATTTGTTACCAGGGGTAAATCCTCTCTCCCCTTCCCCTCTCTTCTCCCCTTCCCCCACCAAACTCCCTCTGCCTCCCTTTTGCCTGTCCTTACAGACACTGCTGACTGCAGTTGTGTGTCTTCAGAAGCGTGGCTTTGTCGTGGCCCTTGCCTACATACACCCTGCACTGTGCGTGTGGCGGTGATAGCTTCCCCTCTTATCGGGTGCCGATTTCCTACCGCTGCTGAGTTATCGCCCTTTAGTAGACCTCTTCAGCTCCCAAGTCTAATTACTGGGACGGCATGCCGTCATAACGAGGCTGTTTCAAAGTTTATCTAGGCGCCAGGCAGACAACGAGGCCAAGATGGAGTTGAACACCCTTCTCCCTCGTGCAGACACAGCTACTGACGGTGGTGAGGATGTGTTGAAAGGAAATTAGGATGACCCCCTGATCTGGGAAGTCTAAACGGAAAGTCGTAATGCTAGATGTCACGGGTCCGTTCACTTGTTCCACAGTCAGAAATGGGCAATAGGTTAGCCAGTGAAACAGTTCAGTTCTGCTCAATGCAGTTTAGCTTGGTTTAGATCAGTTCAATAAAATTCAGTTTAGTTCAGTTCCCTAACAGTCAGTACGCAATTTGTGTTGGCAATTGACCTGGCTGATCCAACGACCGCTATTACCACCACTACCCCAACAGCCGTCAGTACTACTACTAATACCTCTACTCCTACCGCCACAATACTGCAACTAATTCCTTTACTCCTACCGCCACAATACTGCAACTAATTCCTCTACTCCTACCACCACAACGCTGCTACTAATACCTCTACTCCTACCACCACAACGCTGCTACTAATACCTCTACTCCTACCGCCACAATACTGCAACTAATTCCTCTACTCCTACCACCACAATACTGCAACTAATTCCTCTACTCCTACCACCACAATACTGCAACTAATTCCTCTACTCCTACCACCACAACGCTGCTACTAATACCTCTACTCCTACCACCACAACGCTGCTACTAATACCTTTACTCCTACCACCACAACGCTGCTACTAATACCTCTACTCCTACCACCACAACGCTGCTACTAAATACCTCTACTCCTACCGCCACAATACTGCTACTAATACCTCTACTCCTACCACCACAACGCTGCTACTAAATACCTCTACTCCTACCACCACAACGCTGCTACTAATACCTCTACTCCTACCACCACAACGCTGCTACTAATACCTTTACTCCTACCACCACAACGCTGCTACTAATACCTCTACTCCTACCACCACAACGCTGCTACTAAATACCTCTACTCCTACCACCACAACGCTGCTACTAAATACCTCTACTCCTACCACCACAACGCTGCTACTAATACCTCTACTCCTACCACCACAACGCTGCTACTAAATACCTCTACTCCTACCACCACAACGCTGCTACTAATACCTTTACTCCTACCACCACAACGCTGCTACTAATACCTCTACTCCTACCACCACAACGCTGCTACTAAATACCTCTACTCCTACCACCACAACGCTGCTACTAATACCTTTACTCCTACCACCACAACGCTGCTACTAATACCTCTACTCCTACCACCACAACGCTGCTACTAAATACCTCTACTCCTACCACCACAATACTGCTACTAATACCTCTACTCCTACCACCACAATACTGCTACTAATACCTCTACTCCTACCGCCACAATACTGCAACTAATTCCTCTACTCCTACCACCACAACGCTGCTACTAATACCTCTACTCCTACCACCACAACGCTGCTACTAATACCTTTACTCCTACCACCACAACGCTGCTACTAATACCTCTACTCCTACCACCACAACGCTGCTACTAAATACCTCTACTCCTACCGCCACAATACTGCTACTAATACCTCTACTCCTACCGCCATCAGTACTGCAACTAATACATCTACCCCCACCATCACACTGCTGCTGCCGCAACTACTACTACCACTGCCACTACTACTGCTAATACCACTACTACTACTACTACTTCCACCACCACCACCACCAACACTTCTATTACTACTACTACTTTAACTGCTTCCACTGCCACTGCCACTACTACTACTACTACTACTACTACGTCTGCTGCTGCTGCTACTTTTACTATTTCTGATAATAATGCTTCTGCTACTGCTACTGTTACTGCTGCCACAAGTAATATTCGTACTCCTGCTGCTGCTGCTGTTGCTACTACTACCACCTCTACGTTTCATACTTTACGAACATTGCGGTCATTAACATTACTACACCTCACTGGCAGACACTATGGCAGAGACACAGAGAACAAGAAGAAATTATACATGTATATATGAAAATTACCATGCAGCAACAAAACGCCAAGGTCCCACAAATGACCACAGGTAAATTAAAAAAGACAAACTGACAGAGAAGGAGAAGGGAGAAAGAAACGAGAAGAAAACTGGGTGAATGAGAGAGAGAGCGAGAGAGAGAGAGAGAGAGAGAGAGAGAGAGAGAGAGAGAGAGAGAGAGAGAGAGAGAGAGAGAGAGAGAGAGAGAGAGAGAGAGAGAGAGAGCTGTATGTCATGTCTACAGGGCCGTGCTTCAGGTGGCAGACGAGGACAGGGACACAGAGGGTGATCATCCTCTGCCCTCAGGCACGGATCAGCCAGGCTCATTTGGCAGTAAACATTTCCCTGGACGCTCCCCCAATGGCCGTGCTTAATCTCTGTCTTTGCCTATTGGAGGAGTTATGGCGGCCAGCCCATGCAGGCAGTGACCACTAGTTCACAGTTGTCGCTTTGGTTTTATTGAATAGAATTAGTACCAGCCCTTGGATTTGTCTAAGAGCGATGGATGTCGGCCCTTTACATTGTAATATGGGATGTAGGTTTATTGCCTTGCTTCCTCACTGCAGCGTATTGATGAAAGGTGATCTCCATGCATGCTCACGAACTGAGGTGATTTGCTGCTTCTCACTCTTTATACAAGTTGGATTCTTGGTTGTTGTTTTTCTGGCAATGGCAACGTTTACAAGAGAACTTTTGCAAGAATTTAACCTAATAACTCTGTCCAATACTGCTGCTTTACAAACATTTAAAAAACCCAGAGAACTGCGGCTCATGGCCCGCTACACGTGAAAGAAGTACGTCTCCATACGCGAGTCGAACATCAAGGTTGTGAGCTTTTAACTACTTTACCCATGAAGCCTACCACCTGCCCTTCACTCAGAACTGTGGCCTGTAGAAGGAGGTTTTCTCTCCCAAAGCTTGCCCATGAGTAGAGCAAAGAAACAGTCGTACTCCCCCAGACGTCGATTTTTCCATCTAAGAAAATACTGTCAGTGACGTGTACACAGGTATTGTGTGAAACCCCAATCTTTCCATTTGTTTGTATGCTTTTCCCAGCCGCAGTTTCGCTCTCAGTCTTTGCTGTACATTCCAATAGTTGACTCGATATTTTCCGCGTGACCTTACGATCCTATTACTAAGTAGCACTGAATTAATTGTGCCCACATGCCTTGTTTCCCACTTCACATTTTCCATGCGGGATCTCCTTGACCGTGTTTCCGCTGTGTGTGCTGCTGCTTCTCTCTCTGGCATGGGCTGTGCCAAGCAGCGTCCGCCTTCTTCAACACCGGCACTTAATGTTTTAACCAAAGCGACATGTACTGTCCCGTGAGAGCCATGGCGTCACAGCCCTGGCCGCTGGAGTGCTTGTAGGCGTTCTTTCAAAGGGCTTGGAATAGACGAGTCCCTTGAAGCTGAGAGGCGTGGCGCGAAGTCTCTGCTTCTTCTCACTCTGGTCTGTACATGGCCTCTTCCTACAGAGACGGGCAGACGTAGATAGTTGTGGCTGTAGCCCCTTCACATCCATCATCTCCTTCCCCGACTTCAAAGCCTTAACACTGTGGAGCTAGTCTTGGTCAGTGTGGAGCTAGTCTTGGTCAGTGTGGAGCTAGTATTGGTCGGTGTGGAGCTAGTCTTGGTCAGTGTGGAGCTAGTCTTGGTCATTGTGGAGCTAGTCTTGGTCAGTGTGGAGCTAGTCTTATTCGGTGTGGAGCTAGTCTTGGTCGGTGTGGAGCTAGTCTTGGTCAGTGTGGAGCTAGTCTTATTCGGTGTGGAGCTAGTCTTGGTCGGTGTGGAGCTAGTCTTGGTCAGTGTGGAGCTAGTCTTGGTCGGTGTGGAGCTAGTCTTGGTCAGTGTGGAGCTAGTCTTGGTCAGTGTGGAGCTAGTCTTGGTCAGTGTGGAGCTAGTCTTGGTCATTGTGGAGCTAGTCTTGGTCAGTGTGGAACCAGTCTTTGCCAGTTGGAGTTAGTCTTCTATTGGACGTTGGCAGCATTCATGTACTAGCTGTGACTATGTGCTGTCTCCCTTATGCGTTGTCTCGCCCCTGCCCCTCTGTCCATCCTCTCCTCCTCCTCACCTTTTGTCCTTTCTTCAGTTTCCGCCGATACTGTTCACTTCTCCCACCCTCTCCTTTTCTGTTTTCTGTCTTCCTTCTCTCCCCTTCGTACTCTCTCCCTTCACTCACCTCTTCCTTTTTCTCTGCCTTCATCCGTCTCTTCATCCTTCTGTTTCACTGCATTTTATTTTGTGTCATTCTCTATTTTCCTCTCCGTTTCTCTTTCTCTCCTGTTTTCTGCCCTCCTTTCCTCCCCCCCCCCCCCCCCCCACCTCTCCTTCTTTGCCCTTTTGCCTTTTCCCACACCCCACCCCTTTAACGTCTGTCTCTGTTTCTCTTTCTCGTTCTTTCCCTCCCTCTCTCTCTCTCTCTCTCTCTCTCTCTCTCGCTCGCTCTCTCTCTCTCTCTCGCTCTCTCTCTCTCTCTCTCTCTCTCTCTCTCTCTCTCTCTCTCTCTCTCCCTCAGCCTTCCCCCGCCTTCTTACTCTCCGTGCTCCTCCTTTCCCCTCCCATTCTCCTCTTCCTCCTCGTCTACTCCTCCTCCCCTTCCACCTCCTCTTTTTCCACCTCTTCTTTCGTCCTCCTCTTCGCACCCCACCTCAAGAAAAACCTTGCTTTACCTCCCCCCACCCCCCTCCCCCTTTTCGATTCCTACCCTGTCAGGCCTGTCCTAGCGTGATGGTTGCGGGTCATGGGCTGATGGTTACAGCTGCAGATGTCGTCAGGCAAGCCTCTCCCCGTCTCTGGGATCAGGCCAGTGCCCTAGGGGCCACCCAGGGGTGAAAAGGGCCCTGTGAGCAGTGAAACAGATGCTTGCATGTGAGCGTGTGGTGGGAATTTTTGCTGCCGTTCGCGCATCAGTTGGGTGGAGAACGAATGGGTTTTTCTGGTGAATAAATGTTTTTCAAAAGCGTTGCTGGCGAAAAAGGGATAAGCAAGTTTGATGAATGGAAACACAGCATTATGGAAGAGCGCGAGGAGGGAAAGAAATCGTCAGAGGTGTGAGAGTTAACGGCTAGACAAACAGATCGCGTTTCCAGGATTTTGTAGCGAGAGGCTTAGGAACCCATTAAGTATTTCATAGGAACGGCGATGGGAGCTCAGCACAACTGTAGCCACGGTCTAGCAGAGCTACAGTCTCGCTACAGCCCGGCTGTAGTCTCTTGTTGCAGTCCTGCTGCCGCCCAGCTACAGTTCTGTCTACCACTGTTTAGCTCTGCATTGCGGTTGTCATCTAGCTACAGCCCAACTATTCTCTAGCTGCAGTCTAGCTATAGAGTCCAGCTACATTCTACCAATGTCTAACTACAGTCCTGCTACAGTCTTACCTACAGTGTACATTCTAGCCAGAGTCCAGCTAAAAATATTGCTACCATTCAGCTACATTCTAGCTACAGCCTAACTGCAGTCGTGCTACAGTATACTTAGAGTGTATGAATGGAACAACTACTGCAGATCATTCCTGCCAGGAACTGTTGCCAGGAGTCAGTGCGTCCCTCTTGATGGCGCCAGTCACAGCACCAGACTCCTCTTCAAGCAGTACGAGGAATTGCCACTTTCTCAGCAGACCAGTCTATCAAAGAAAGTGACGTGTTTATCTTGCCCATCTGTACCCACTACCTACGGGGTACGCTGCTTAAGACTGCCCTTGGCCGAGCTACTGGATCAGGACCCTAACGTTCTGTAGCCATGGCTTCAAGTTGAAGAGGGGTTATCTATCAAGCG